>OX638360.1:22612094-22738308 GCA_951812935.1 Hermaeophaga mercurialis
GAGTAATGAATACTAGCAAGGAGAGCCCTTTGAATCTTAACTTCTATGTATCTAGAAGAAATCCAGAAGTTTTAGATGAGAATTCAAACATTTTTAGTATGCCTACGTTTCGGTTCCTATTAGAATCATTAGGATACTCGGTGAAAACTTGTGGTAAACTAGTAACCGACAATAAAAATAATTTATTTATAATTTTATCTAAAATACAACATTTAACAACTCAATATTTATTCTCAGAATAACATTAATAATAATCACTGCCACTATAATTTTCTATATTATTATATTTGTTCAATTTAAATAGAAATTCAGAATTTTTACAATAATCTATGTCTCATTGTTTTTATGTAGTACTACAATTTTAAAATTTGTAAATGCCACGATTATCTTGTCATCGATTCATTAAACTTCTGAAGTGGGATGAGTCGCAAAATCAATTTTCTTCAAGATGAAACTGAAAAATGTGTACATTCTCTATTTCCAGATGCTGTAGGCCCATACACTTTATGTTTTGTATAGTTCTCGCCGTTTACTTAGATGTACCAAATCGAATCTAGTGTTATTTTAACTCCGCCCGAGCGACAACCATTGGTCAAACAAATAAGGTTCCATTGGCAGTGGCGTCGGTACTTATCGTACATTTATTTATTAAGTAAATGTGCAAAATAAGATAAGTTTTGCTAACGTTTTTCTCTACTACAATAATTGCTTGTCAAATGGTAGTTGTAAACAATTGCATTATTTAGCTATTAATAATTCTTATGAATTGACCGAAATTAAATAGTGCTTAATATCCACTTTTATTTCATTACGTATGATGCATTTCGAAATACTAAAGCTTTTTCAAATACAATAAATAAGAAAATGTGTTGATAACCATATATTTATAGTTGTTAAACGCTACGTAAACAAAGAATTAAAACTTAGAAAGCAGGTAAAATTTAAAAACCGGAAATCCATTAGGAACCATTACATACAAATTAAGTGAACATATTTTATATAGAGAGAATTGTTTAAACGTTTTAATATACATTAAATCTATATTTTGATAAAAAGATTTTAGGAATTTTTACAATTTAATTTTTTTTAAAAACTTTATTTTATACCACATTGTACCTATTTACTTCGTCGAAACGTCGTATTTCAAATAAAAAATATGTGGTTTTTGATTCCAAATAATTATGCAAAAAGTAAAAATGTGATGTTAATAAAATCTAAATTTTATCTTACCTATCACTTCTGATGTTTTTATCTTTACATCTGTTAGAGTGTCTTGTTCACTTTTAACCGTTTTAAAATAATTGTACACTTTAAATATAACTTCACGAGTTTGTCCGTGTAGACGAAGCTTACGCTTGTTTTCACTTTGATGAGACATTATCAAAAGACTAAACCTAGCCCGCTACTGAGTACTTCTTGTGATTGGGTGTTCGTTCGAGCGCACTTAACCAACTGCTGTCTTACGTGAAATAATAGATATTGCTGTCTCGCTTGTCTAGTACATCTAAGTAAACGGCGAGAACTGTACTTCCTTCCATCAATAGGCATCAACATTAGTGAATTTGCAATTCAACTCCTCTGCAACAGAAAAAGAAAACAAATATAAAATAAAAATCAATTATTTCAGAAGCAAATTCCTATTATTTATGAACCTAGACATAGCGCACAAATATATTTTCATCGAAAGAATTGCCCTTCTTATAATTATTAATAGATATTTCTATATCTATTTTTTCTTGCTCCACAGTTTATGACACGCTTATTTCATGGAGATCCGTCTATAAACCAATGTTTTATTACCGGACTGCTTAGTTTCCAAAAGGAAAGCCCGAAAAAAATATGCAAGAAAAGTTGCAAAATAACGCACATTATTTGGTCAAAGTTCTCGAAAAGCCACGAAAGAAGGCAACAAACATCTGGTAAAAAATTACAAAGAAACGCAAAATAATTAAGATCACAATCAGAAGAATAATATAAGCTACAAATAGGAATATGAATAACTAACCAGAAATAATTCGTTAATGATGATCATACTTCAATTTCCGAGTATCCGGAACACATCGACTACCTTCCCCTTTTTGGCGACTGCTTGATTTGCACACAAGACTGAGAGACACCAGGTCAGGCAGAGACTCCTTGCAGAAGTACTCCAGTGTTCAACGAAATCGAGGTAATAGAAGAACAGCCACATTAACAGAGAAACCGGGATAAACCTAGATTTAGAAACAAACTCCAAACTTTTCAGTTTATTTATATTGCAGTTCCTTATGTATTAAGTTATTTCTTCTCTTCCTCCTGTATTTCAGTCAAATTTAGTTCTTGTCTCTCTTCTTTTCACTAACCTATGGACCCCTTTTACTCATTAGTCTTAATCTTATTTCATTCGTTTGTCAGGTTTTTCTTGTTATTATCTGCATCCTGTTTCTGACAGATGTAAATGAGACATTTTGTATTTTTCCAAAGTGGTGTCTAGCCGGTGTGTGGTTTACCATTAAGAATGTACAATTTCCTTAATTTGTCATTTTAGCGTTCCTGGTCGTTTTTCTTAGCAAATGTTATATCTAATTTTTTCACAATTAGTGAGCTCAAATCGTCTGATCCTTTTGGGGAGCTTCTCCTCCTTTCTGTACTTAGGGTTTGATTCCCTATTAGAAGTTGGTCTCATCTTTTAATATTTGATAACCATGCTTTTACCTTGTTTTCGATTTACATATTTATTTCTTGGTTTCATACTGACAGCCTTTGGGTTAGACTTTACTTGCCTCATCCTTTAGTTTTGGCTATTCAGGTGAGTGGAGCGGATCGTTAACTTGAACTCGGTTTGACTCGCTTGGTAATTTGTTTTAATATTAAAGTAATTAATTAATTTAAATTAGATGTTATAATGTTCTTTTATTAACTTTGTTTAAATATTCTTATTATATAATGTTATATTTTCAATACCACATGTAATTCAATCTTTTATTCACTTATTTTTGCTTTTTTCAATCCCCTAACTTTAGGTAAGTTTGGAATCGCTCATGTTAATAATTACAATTTTACATTATTATCATTTTTCAGGCCTGAAGATGACTTTTGAGATTCGAAACTAGTCGTCATTATTTTGATAATAAATTTTATGTGGTAAGATTTTGAGTTTCTTTTAATTAATGCACTTTACCACATTCAAGCTCACTGGAGAACCTTCTTTATCCAATTAATTAATTAATTACTGTATACAAGCAACTTTTATAATAACTTTTATTTTCATGAGTAATTACTAAAGTAGGTTATTCGGAAAACTTATTCTGAAATCGAATTTGCCAAATTATTATGTCTCTTTTTTAATTTATTCATCTTTAGTGTTATAATATTTCCATAGAAAAATATAAGGTACTTTTCACATACATTTTTGGAGAAAACAAAAAATTGTTAGTCAAGAAAGTTCTTCTATAATAACAAATAGTGTGATTTTTCTTTACTTACACACTAATATACATTCTGACTAAAGAAGAATGTGTTTTCTTTTCATAAGTACATACGCTCGTAAATATCCGCAACAAATTTAATAACCGGTCCTGTACCTCACCCTCATCGTTTTTGCACTCCTTCGAGAGAACAGTGTAGTTGGTGTAGTGAGATGAAAAGGAAATTATATTTTCAACCGTTAAAATGGCCAAGAAATTCGTTCTTGAGAATTAGTTGTTCTGTAAGATGTGTCTATTGGTTTTGGAGGCTGTACACTAAAACTAAAAATCGTTAACTACCTATTTTTTACTTATGTTTTATTTTTTGCCTGTAAATTCCTTTATATAAATTAAATAATTCTCTTTGCAGATTTTAGTAAATCTCTTCTCAACCGCCTTCATTGTTTAGTATTTTGTATTTTCTTTGGAGATTTTTTTCGTCATTTGGACTCCCTTGGGTATCATCTTACTCCGTAACCGAAATGCCATCAAGGATCAAACATGAAAGCACTGCATCCTCTAGAACAAGTCTCAAACTCTTAAGCTGGCACCATTTGAGAATCTGGCTGTCATATCTACGCTCTCATAACAATTAACATTAAGTACCAGTTTCTTCGTTTCCATTATACTTAGATGTAGTTGGATCTGTTTCTCTTGAAGATAGAGCTTATCTCTTTCTATATTTTTTTATCAGTGTATACTGGTGCATACTGGTACAATTTCTTTCAACATGTATTACAGTGTTCCAAATACTGTTCACTTGGTTGTCCATACCAGGCTAAAACTGGCGAAAGGAGCATATTTTTATATACCGGCTGTGTAATTTTATTCCATGCTTAGGTTTCAGCTACTAAAAACAATTAGCCAAGGTTTTACGTTTCTTTACCAATCACTAAATATCAGAATCTTATCTGAACTGAAGGTGGAATATCAAATCTCAAGGTTGGAATGTTGCAATGTTACCGAATGGTACACTGGTCAACATAACACCTGGATTTATTACATGGCTATGCCCAGAATAGAATTTCACACCCTCTATGACGATGTGGTGGAAATAGATATATATATAAATATTGTTATCATTATTAAGGAGGAAACAAAAATTGTATTTTAGGAAAATGGTTGAAAAAAAATCAGAATAAACTAAAAAAAGGTTGGGTCTAAAAGTAGCTAGACTCTAGAAATTTAAACCTTTCCAAGCTTAACAAGAATAAAATTCACTGCTAAAAATTCTAAAAGAAATAAATATAAAAAATATCAACAAGTAAAAGATCTGGTAACACCGCACATAGTACACTAAAAAGAATATGTAATATCTTAAAGTATGTATAAATTACCGATAAATAAAAAAAAGTACAAAATTAAGATTAAATATTAATTTATATTTTAACTAAAAGTGCTGTGTTTTTTAGTGTAGATCTATAGAATCTCCAGAGAGCTGCCTGCCGTTTTCTTTCCTTCTTCGCCTATAGAAATCGTTCCTGCTTTAATTGCTTTAATGTATGCAAATGATTTTCATGGAAAGATAGATGTAAACAGCACCGTTAATGAGCCACGAAATAAGACAAGATATTGAAGCAGAAGCTCCACTGGTGATGCTTCCGAAGCCAATATGCTAGTCTCTGCCTACCGACACAACCAGTAGCGCTTTGAAAATGTTTGATTACTTAAAAAAATATTAACGACAACTTTCGTAAAAGAATAAAAAGAAAATTCAATATAGAAAAAGTTAAATGGTTAACAAGAAAAATGAATTTTAGTGAATAATACGTAGAAAGAGAAACATATGCCCAAACACCGGAAATTTGAATTACTTCTGCTTATCAATAAAAATGTAATAATTGAGACATTTCCACTTTTCAAGGTGGTACTAGGTAGAGGAATAAAACATCATCATTTCACTTTACAAGTTTTTAAAATACAGAATACAAGAAAAAAGAAAAAGCTACACGAAAATATGTACATTTGATCTTTACAAAAACGAAAGATACAAAAACAGAAATTAATATAAATTCAAGGAACATGGGACTAAATAACATATTGGAATATTTGTAAAAGTAAAGTTTCAAAGAAATAGTAAAAACGAAACAGAAATATGATATACTAAAAAATGCAAACTGGGTATTTATAGTGACTATTAATAAAAAAAATTATAATTAAAATATATGAGACGGTAAACTAAAATTGGATAAAGATTGTGTCAGAAAGAGGATTCAGTATTTAGATTTATTTTTTTGTTATTTTTTGATGTAACTACGCCCTTGGCTTGAAAGACTAAAAGGAGTCCTCTGAAGGATTTAGCAGAGCAGAAGATATCGTCGTTAATGATGCCGGATCAAATATGTTTTGTGAGGGTAGTCATATCTGGAGTTGGAAATTGGAGAACGAGAGTTGTGGAATAATTGGAGGACGCTTGACTTTTTGAGTTAATTTGTTGGCTCGCCAAATTAGATTTTGACCAGCAACCCAAACAAATTGTTGTAAAACTCGAAAAGGGAAATGAGTTACAAAGATATTTTGAAGGCAATTTAAATTAATTCGTTCCCGTTTGATATTTTAGCTGAAATCGGAACAATTTGTAGTAATTATTACAATGATGAAATTAGAATAAAGTATACATTTTTGAATCTCTAGGTTAACGTTATAAAATTAATCTCATTTTTCCCACTTAATTATAAACCAATTTTTTTATTTTATTATAATAGATGGTTCAACTAATAAATAAATTATTATGATATTTAGAAAACAAAAGATCATACTAATCAATAATAAAATACAATCAAACTAATAACAAAATGGTGTTTCTTATAAAAAATAGATTATAGATAATATATAAAACCGCCTCTGAAGGAAGTAATTCCTAAAATCAATTGTATTACTGAAATATGACATTTTGGTTGTTTCCAGAAAAAGCTGACGATATAAGAAAACAAACAATATACTGTATCTGGAAAACAAAAACTACTGAAAGGGATAAAAGAACATGACATGGTGTCCAAAGGTTTATTATTTAATCGGAAGTCTGGCCAACTTCTGTTTCCACTTCAGGAGATACTGATTTTTTTGCAATATTTTTTGTAGCCAAGTTTTATGTTTTTAAAAATAACAATGATATTGTTGTTTTTGCATTCTAACACAAATGCCAAATTCTGTTGTAACTTATTACATAAGCGTACTTTATTTATGTCCTTATAAAACTAAAAGACGCCTCACAATTTCCTTATCTAGCATTTCCTTTAAAATTTGATAAATAACACGTGACATTTACGTCACATCTAGCAACTCGCAACATCATGAAATTCATATCGTAATCAGAAATCTCAGAAGAACCGAAGTGTTAAAGAAAACACGTAGCCAAAGGTGTCTAAAAAGATTAAGATTAATTTTCTGTCAAAAGTTTTGCGAGATATAAATCTTGGACCAAGTTGGAAGTTGCTGTGGCAATGTATACTCCTTTGAAATTATCTTATCTTTCAAAACGAGCTGTAAGATTTGTGCATAACTGGAAAGTAAAAACATATTTGTAAATTACCTTTATATATAGATTTAAAATGTTATGTTTTTAGATTAATATAATCGTTTTTTGATCAAACTACTCATATTACATGCTAGTACCAATACTAATAAATATTATACAAAGCATGTTATTGGTAAGCAGACAAAACCTATTCCCTTAACTTAAGTAAGGATCACTGAGACAGATATGAAATTATAACATTAATCTTTCTTTAGAGGACTGAAAAATAATACAGTATACAGAGTAATACAATTTGTGTAATGTAATTATTTACCTTTACATTTAGTTATAACAAGATATTATTTATTCATTTTGCTCATTTTTTGTTGCCCACACAATCGGTAGCCTTTCTGTCAAAATTTTCAAAACCCGTATTTGAACAGAACACAAAAAACTGAATTATTCAATGAAATTTCGCATACCTACAATGTTACTATTCAAATTTGGAACAAAGTTTCTGAGTATTTAGAAATTGAATATTTAGAGAGAGAGAATTATAGAAAAATATTTAAAGTTTACTCATTCTGAACTCATTAAATAATTATTAATTGATGATTATATTTGTATACCTGTTGTTTTGTGAGACCCTATATAAAAAATAAACAAACTTATTTACACATTATGTATTGGTTTTGTAGTCAAAAGCAAGCATTTGTTTTATTTAATATTCTTATTTTTTTAAATGGTTATTACCTTCTATTTACACACTTTAGGGACCACTTGTTCTAGTAACATAACAACTCACTAGTGGATAAACAAAGTTATTTATATTTTAGATTTACTTTAATTGTTGCAGTTTTATTCGGTATGAAATGTTTTCCTTAAAATTTAATGAAAATATTATGCTAAAGTAATCACTCGGATATTTCTATTATCTAGTTTATGACTCTTGAAATTTTAATAGCAAAATAGTTAGACATTTTTTTAAAACAATGTTAAAATTAACAAAGCTATTTTTTTTTCAAACTTACAAAATATTGGAAAATAGGAATAACACACAAAAAGGTTGAAGGTTTATTTTTTATTTCTCAAAATTTAATCTAATGTCTCAGAATTTAATAACAAAATTCCAAAAGAGGAAATATTTTTCTCAGTATAACTAGATACAAAGCTAGTAACCTATTAAACTCGTAATTCACAAGCTGAACATCACCTGATGAACTCAAAATGTATTAATCTTCTACATGTTTAAAAAAGACAGCGGCAATTTAATTCTTTATCGAGGATACGATTCCGGCAACGTGAACCTACCAACGGAGGAAAACTTTAAATGAAAACCACAGTTTCCAGCGTTTCCCTATCGGACAGATCTTCGAAAACTTTAATTAACTTCATCTCTTTTCAGACGAAAATGAATTTTGCGGCCATTATTCCAATTTAGAGCAAAGTTGCAAGTAGCAACTCTTCTGATAAGGTTAATGTTGTTTGTCTCTTTACTTGATGGTCTCTTAAATATTGGTTCGTGGAGAATATTTTCAGTTTCTGACGTTGTGAATGTCTATTAACTTTAAAATTTGTTTTTCCTATTAAGGGAAGTAAATTTGCTAAATTTGTTGGATTAATAATAATATTTTCCATTAGCCGTTAATATCAGTACAATAAAAATATGCTTTCATTGACCTAAGGCTCCTATTATGTAGAGTTATAAGCTTTTTACCATTCCATAACGATCCAAATTACTTGATGTGAAAAAATTAGACATTTAATTATATTATTATAATTTAACTAAATATATATTTAAAAAAGTATTGTTACTTAGAGTCGTGTGCCTCTTTTCGTCTTCAGGTGAATACTGGTACTCTTTGTCGCAGGCTAATGTGAGGTTCCTAATTCTTTCTGTTGCTGTTTTCTGTTTCTTCTCTGTTTCTTATTTTCTTACCTTTCGTCGCCCTTGTTTACCATCTCCTCAATTCACTTCTGTATTCCAATTTCTCCTAGACGGACCCTTCTTTGTCTAGCCTGCTATTTTCATATCTTTCATCTTTTTTACCACTCATTTCTTTTTTGCTGAATACTTTTACTTCATTTGCTCCCTATTTTTCATAGAGGAGTCAGGATTCGCTTCCATGCATATCGAAGGATAAGAATTCTTTGTTATATAAACAGCTATACTTTTTTATATCCTGGTTATTATCTCCTAATTATAATAATTTTTTGGCCTCTTCGTCAATTATTATAAAATAAAAGTAAAAAGTTTGATACACTACTTCGTCTTATATTTTTTGTTATTATGAAGCTAACAAATATTTTCATTTAGTAGAGCATTTTCAATGCTCATGGTGATACTTTTCATTATTTCTACTAACTTTTTGCTAACGCTTCTTTTATTCTTTCCTGTTTTTTGCTTTCGATACAGTGCAATACATCTATTAATCCAATGTATTCTATTGTTTGCTGCTAATGTTATTTCGACAATTTTTCCCAATACAAATAGCTAATATGGAAAATTCTATCAACCTTTCTAGCACACGAATTCATATTTTGGTTAATATCATTAATTATCTGGATCATTCGAGAAGCTAAGAAGGGTACATAAATATGTGGAATTGATGTTGGAAAGCAGTAGTGAAATGTCCAGTTTGACAGAGATGACCAGAGTCGCTCATAATCTGTAATTTAAGTTAATGTAATAAATATTTATGATAAATATCATAGTTAAATAATATCATAAAAAATCGTATTTAAAATAGTCAAAATTCAATGTTTATGTGCATCTCTTGTTAAAAATTGAGCGTATTGATTTTAGGCTTTATTAGATCTCAACAGCTATTTCTAATAAATGAGTTCAACGTAACCAATTTCAATTCAATTAAACTTGAAACCAATATGTAACAATCTTGCATTCAAAACACTCTGACGTAATAATAAAGTCCCAGTGGCAGACTGCAAGACTAACTGTGGAATTAGGTGCATGGCTGAAAACGTGAACGGCAAGATGGGAAAATCTAATGTCTGCACGCATTTTGACCCTTCGTGTGGTTGTCGCTTTGTAACAAATCCAATTTGAGACCAATCAAAACTTGCCCGTCACAAGTCACGCGACAGGACGGAGATAACCTCAAAGTGCAATGGTCTGCGTGCGAAATCATAGAGTAAATTAGTTCTTTCTAAATACTGTATGAATAATATTATAGGAAGCGAGTTAGATTTGTACAGGATATAACGAGAATTACTTATAGATTTATTTAAAATTTAGATATAAATTAAAATGATAAAAACTGTGAACGTGAACAGGTTATACTAATTTCGGAGAAGGAAAAACCACTGTGGAATATTTAAGTTGTAGTTTTAATAGAGACTCCTTTAATTTCTTTAAACATATTTTCATATAAATTGTATAATTAGAGTGGCTAGACTCTCCCTTCACCATGATCTTCACATGCCTCTTTTACTTTACTCGTAAACTTGACGAAAATTCATTTAAGTTTTTCTCTGCGAATTAGATTCACCCTGTCCCTTAACCATGATCTGTTTGCCGACCCAGTCTCTCGATATCCTTGTCTAGGACAAAGGCGGTACCAGCGCACTCTACCTTCTAATAGACTGGCCTGATTCTAAGATACTAAGAAACTATTGTGGTATATCGAGAAACCAATTTGATCAGCAGAATTCAAATACGGGCTCTTATTTAAAAAATGGTATATTAAGCCTAAAACATAGCTTATGTAGCATGCTAGATAAACTTTGAGATATGGCAGTACCAATTTTCAATCTGTCAAATCTGACATCAGCGTTGAACAGTAAGATGTTTTTAATGATATACGATTAATTACGATTTTCGCTATGGATTTTCACAACAACAGTGTGCTGATCAGTTCCCTTTGGTTATGAAGCACCATCCCGGCCACCGTATTTTACGATTTTCCGAATTCAATCGTGGTCATCGTTCGCTCCAGGACGAATTTCGTAAGAGACTTAAAAAATCGGCAGTTGTGACAGAAAACATCAATTTAGCTTTACATGATCGATCGCGTTGGATACTGCATAATTTGACATTTGCTGAAAAAAAAACTCGTTTAGACTAGTTAATGAAATTGCGGTGTTCAAAAAGACGTCTATAAGATCGTGACAGGTAACGAATCATGGATCTAAGCGTGTGAGGCCGAAACTAAATAGTAGTCAACTGTATGAGTCTTTCAAAATGAGCAAAATCGTGATGAGTTGATGAGTTTAAATCGCATGTTTTGGAGCTATCTCATTTGGAGTGGGAAAAGTGCTTCGAAGATAAGTCTGAATGGAGAATATTTTATATAATAAACCATTTTCATCTCAAAACTCATCTAGAACCATACGTATATCATTGTATATTGTGATTTAATTTTGTTCGGTCCCAAACAGCAGTTGAGCTAGATTGATAGGGGTCGAATAGTGGGCTTGCGAGAGGCTGGTTTTTCTACGAGAGATATAGCCGCTAGAACGCAAAGGAGTTTAAACACTGTGGTAGTCTGTGTTCGGGCATGGAACAAAAAGAGTCGTACACGAAGAGCGAGAGGTACAGGACATCCTCGAAGAACCACAGAACGCGAAGATCGCCGTATTAGACTATTAGCTCTACGGGACAGCTTCTCTTCTACAAGGGTGATTGCGGATCAGTGGTTTGAAGAATTTGGAAGAGGGATTGGGATGGGAACCGTTTATCGCCGGATAAGAACCTTTGAGCTCTTTTCATACCGTCCCCTTTTTGTGGTACCACTGACCCATGGGCACCGACGTGATCGTCTAGCGTGGTGTAGAGAACGAGCAAATTGGGACCAAGAATGGAATTCAATTTTCCCATTGATAAGTCCAGATTCTGTTTGGGTATGTATGACGGTCGTGCAAGTGTGAGAAGACGGCGTGATGAAAGACGAGATCCCCAATTTTCTGTGGAAACACATGTGCACCACACAGTTGGAGTTATGGTATCGGAAGTTATTGTTATTGGAAGTACGTCACCTTTGGTATTCATAAGAGGTAACATGACCGCAGCGCGCTACATCCAGGAGGTCATAGAACCCCATATTGTACCATCCCCAACAACACATTTCAACAAGACAACGCGCGACCTCATGTTGCTAGGGATTCTTTGGCTCATTTTGGGAACAATCAAGTTGCTTTGTGGCCTTGGCCACCGAGATCTCCCGATGTTTCATCCATCGAGCACGTCTTGAATAGTATGGGAAGAAGATTACTTAATTTACCTCACCCTTCACGAACTCTAGCGGCTCTGCAGCACGAGTTACAGATAGCACGGGATAAGATACCTCAGGAGGAAATCGATCACCTCATTCAAAGTATACCCAGATGTGTTAATGATTACAAAAGACATCAGGGTGGCGCAATACATTATTATTTCTTTTGAAGAAGTTGACAATATAATTGTTATCAAATTTTGATCATTTACTAGACTAACTCAAATATACTTGTATACCAAAAATTGTATTGTATATTTTCACTATTTTTCTGATAGATGTAGCGAAAGACTATCCTGTATTTTGAATACAATGTTCTCAATAAAATATTGGAGTGAATATCTTTGCTTCTTTTAGATACTTTTCAATTATTTTCCCTTATTCCCTAAAACTAATAGAGTACGACAAAAGAATAAAAAAAATAACTTTACAAATAACCATTTTAGACCTGTGTATTCTGCCCTGCTGAATAAAATATATTTTCAAACCTCTTTACTAAAAAATAACCCTAGTTATCAAACCAACACCTAATACCCACCTATTTTCACCTTCACAACAAAGCCCTCTTAGATATTCTACTCTCACCATCTTACTAAATAAACATTACGGTTAGATATTCGATAACTATCAGCGACCCTAAGGAAAGACGTTAGGGTGCATTCAATCAGGTGCGGATTGAGGACAAGAAAAGCCGCTTTATTCCCGAGACTGATTCCATTGGTAAGTTTCACAGGCATTTTCACTTACAAGCTATTAAGATGAAATCTATTACGCAAGATACTGATGGATACATCAGCCTAATCCGTTGAATTGAAAAAGGCTCAAGATTTTAAAGGAAAATAAATACTAGCTATATTAAGAGCCTTTTTTTATTTTTGTTTCTATCAGTAAAGTTTTTCTAGTTAAGACTTTTCAGTTATACCGAATTCAAATTTTCTAAAAATATTCCATTGGAATATCCTCGGCTTCTAAAAATCTGCACTACCAGGAAAACTTTCTGGAATTAGTCACGACGGGCTTGCCATTCGCCAAACATTCAAGTCTATATCGAGTCACCTGTATCATGCATCCGAGTATTTTTAGACTCATTTGTAGACGGCTACCGAAGCCGGCTAAGTACGGAATTATTCAAACTTGATCTATCAGTTATAATAATAAACTTTCTATTGAACCAACTCCCAAACTGATGCAAAACTGCAAAGGAAGACATGTAATAGATGAGGCAGAAAGAAAAAATATTTATAAAAAAACTTATTGGAAGCGACGAAGTCCACACCTGTAGGCAAACAACCTTACCGTAAGTCGTCGCCGTCGCGGCGCTTTTAACACCTCATCGACAGGTCGGTCACGTGACTCGCGGCTTGTCGATGACACCTATCTTCGCTGCAGGAGTACCTGCACTATGGTTAACTAGGTATTAGTTATGCTCATAGATACATTATAATGTATCTATCTAAATCTGTGATGATGGAGATTGTAAGGCCATATTGAATGAAGTCTCACCAGACAATAGGATTTTTTTGCTTAGCCCAGTCTCAAGTAAAATATTAATACCGTCGTCTTATAACTTCCGTCACACGGGATCATTTTCTGTGCCTCGCACAAAGAAACTTCTATACTCGAAAGAAATATTGAAGAGGGCAATAAATCCGAGTGAACAAACTGCAATAAAAAATGAATTATACAAGGTAACGACCAAATGAGTATTTTACCAACGTTAAACTATACAGGTCACTAATCGTAGCTTTAAAAGTTTGCCCCCGTATGCCAGAAACAGGCAAATACAGCAAAACCAACAATACAAGTTATTATACGTTACATTATAAATACTTTACTGGTTTACTGAAATTTCATCTAAAAAACGTTCCTTAGGTCATATCAGTGGTGTACGCATTTCATTAAATCATTTAATGATATTATTAAGTTATTTTAGAAGCAAGCATTTAAAAATACTAATATAATCTATATTCTAACTAACTGTATTTCGATTTAAACACTAAGTTTATTACACCAGGAGTGCGCACAATGAATTTTAAACCCTATTAGAATCCAATAACAGTCGATGCTAGTCTAATGGTTCTAAGAAGATTAAGTAGGTATAATTGTATTTCATAATTTTGGGTTATTCCTACATACAGATGAAATAGTTTTATAATTAAACTTGTTTCATTACTTTAATCCTCTAATTGATTTATTATCTAGGAACAGTTTTGTTAAGGGAAATTCTATTTCTCAGACAACTGAGTTTATCCAAATGCAAAAAACCTGTACAAACGTGGTTTCGATATGCGTAAGCTGATCTTCAATTGATTTTTAACTAAATGGCGATATTTAGAACAGTTTTTTTTAATTATTAATTCAAATAACCTTCAAAAATAGTAATTTTTAAAATTAAAGAAAAATTGGATGTACAGACTTTATTACTGCAATAAAAAAATTCCTATTTTCCTATAATAAAATATATAATGTTTTTATGGCAAAATTATGAAGTAATTCAGCCATTAGTGGAATGTGCTAATTCCAAAATCATTTTTAATAATAGAATATGAACATTGTCACTCTTGAGAGAGAATATTTATTCCGAAACACTTGCTTCTTATGTGTTTTGCATGAATTTACATTCCATAACAAGTGATGGTATGGTATTCCGTAATTGTTCTAAACAATATCGACAGCCATAGATTTCAAAACTGTCAATGGCAGATGTAAATGGCGGCGCCGTAATAATAAATTTTAATTTAGATAAAATTATTGAAAAATCGAGAATTTTTGGGCGTGGAGAAAACACAGTCTGTTACTCGGTTAGAATAACAAAATTCGATACTCGTCGTTCCTCGTTAGCCCTCGCGTTCACAACGTTTCACTCGTATCGATTTTGTTTTCATTCTAACCTTGTTACAGAATCTACTTTTATAAAATAAGTCCTAGAAGCAACAATGCAATAATAATGAAAAAAAGGTATCCGATAACTGAAAAAGTATTTTACAAATTTGCTGAAATATAAATCTACAATAAATAAAATATAAGAAATATAAACATATAATGAATAAAATATAAAAAATATAAGTATATGAAAACTAAAATATAAAATACAGCTGTCATCTACTAGTGTCACCGTATGATTCAGTTGAAAATACGTTATGTACAACAAACTACTTTTTCAAATAATAAACTATACGTAGATACACATAACACACGAATTTCTCCTTTAATAAACGAAAATCATATACAGAATCAGTCTAGACAAGAACAAATTTAACACAAATAAAGCTGGAATTCATTCAAAAAAGATAGTCGACCTGTTCACTGGATGAGTGACGGCAAAGTTGCGTGATGCCAGACATCCCTGACACCTTGTTTCGGCTATGTTTACTGCATTGCACATACTCCATGCAAATTCTCTTCCGAAATGAATATTAAACTGACACCTGGAGGAATTACGATGGCGCAAAATGTGTCTGGTCATGTTGCGATAGCAAAAGAAGTTATGATAGCGATATAGAGTTAGAAATGGAGTATTTATAAAAGTGAAATAAACTTTAACACTTGGTTATTGTGCCTAGGTAAACAAGATCTATTTTTTGAGGAATACACAGAATTTAGTAGGAATGTTATTTATTACCAAGGTCCTATATTACCTACGAATTACGAAGGTTTTGATACTTTGAAATATAATCACGAATTGTGGTTCGATGGAAAATAATCATTTATGTTAACATGAACCATTAGATTGGATGCTACTTTACTCTCGACAATGTGTACCTCAAATGGGCAAACCGCAGATCACCAGGCGCGCGCCCTCCAAAATGCAATATTAATGAAGAAGCTTTAGTAGAAGCAGTAGAAACTCTAGGAGAATATGGTTCAACTAACATCCCAAAATGTCTCAAATCCTTTCTCCTAGAATAGCAGAATCAAAAAATATATATAAATTAAGAGTTTACCTCCATTTGCATAGCAAGAAGCGTCTACTAATGTGGACTAATGTGGACCAAATTACGGTGAAGAATGGTGTAATATATTGAGACTTAGTGTTAATATACCCCTCATGAGAGAAAGACAACCTAACCAAAAGTACCAAAACCATTAGAGAGTTCAGATGGATATGTTTGAATATCTGAGCGCCTCGTTTTGAATAATAGACTTCTCAGGAGGAAGTACATATAAAGAAAAAGATAATCGAAACGGCCCTACACCAATTCCAATACGTCAAATCTTCATCAGGGTCGCATTGTTTTTAATGATATATGTACTCGCAACGTTTTGTTATTCGAGTGCTATTCGTGTTGTTTACAGTAACTTGAACAAGTCATTTGAGCCAAAAAATAGAATTAAATTGTGTACATTTTCGTGCTGTGATTTATTACATTACGATTTTGGCCGTGGATTTTCTCAATTGCAGTCTTCTTCTTCTTACGTTAGGACTAGATCCTGTGTTTTCTTCAATGGTTTATCACTAACAGTTGGATGCTGAGGACCAGCTTTCATACGATCTCGTAGACGGTCGTTCTGGCAATCGGAATGTGTTTGATTGGTTTTATTTTGCGATTTTGGCTAACCTGGTACCTGGCATTCTGTTAACATGGTCTCCCCATTTTCTTTTTCTATTTCTTTCCCATTGTACTACATCCTGAACCTCACATACCTCTCTTATTTCTTCATTTCTTCTTCGGTCCAATAAGGTAAATCCTGTTAATGATCTGAATGTTCACATTTCTGTGGTCTTTAACAAGGAATTCATTATTGTGTTTTCGGCTCTGGTTTCTATAGCGTAAGTCATGATCTTTTACTTCTTCTTTTAGATTTCTGTTGCTTGCATTTTTGCCTCTAGGTATTTGAATGCAATTACTTTCTCTACACTTTGGTTATAGATTGCGTATTTACATCTTCTAGGTTCCCTATATATTGTTAGGAAGTTTGTTTTCTTTACCGATATTTGCATATTGAACTTTTTTGCCGTCTGCTCGAACTTATACAGCTGCCATTGTAAGTTATCCTGGTCCTCTGAGATATTTACGTCATCCGACTAACATACTATTTGTATTTCTTTGTTCCCCATGCGATATCCTCTTCCAGTTTACTTTACTTCAATTATGATTTCATCCAATATGATGTTAAAAAGGACGGGACTTAGGCCGTCTAATTCCCACTAAAAAAAAGGCGACCGGCCAAAGGAAATGTTGCTTCAAAAGTCGTCTATAAGATCGCGGCAGCATGAAACTAAACAGCAGTCAACTGTATAGGTCTTTCAAGACGAGCCAAATCCAACAAAAGTTTGTTACGCACGAAGCTCTTGGAAACAAATACTCGCCTGTTTATTTGTAAAAATCGAACATTTATTCTTATTGATGTTCATGTAAAATATTTTTAAAAACAATAAAACCATTTTTGATAAAAAATATTTATTTTTATTTGTTTATCTCAAAACTTAACTTACACCCTACTATCCAGAAACTTCACCCAAAAAAATTTTCAACTTCAAAACTTTGTGATATCGAAGTATTTTCTTCAAGAAAAGCCACATTTAACATAAAGGTAAACGTGTGCGGCTCATTACATACTTTGCGAGTGCGAAAACATAAGAACGAATTTTGAATGTATGAAAAGCCTAGAACATTAAGGATGGTGCAATTTCATCAAGAATTCAGAGATCACAAACGAAAAGCAGCTAGCTACAAATTACATAAAAGGCCACTATTAAGGGTGTAAGTTATATTTATATGTATAGGCGGTAGGTAGTAAGTACATAGAATGAGAATAAAAGCATCTCCAAAATCTCTTAAAAATATTGAAAATATTTGATTCTGAGGAATTACTTTTAAATTTGACTTTAACGTGTATTTTAAATTCGCAACAAAATTCCCGTACGAACAGTAATTCCACTATTTGAATAGATTTAGGTATAAATATAAAAAATTAAATATAGGTACTCAACTTTTATATTTATAATGGATAAATCCAAAAATTAAGGGTAGAAACAATCATTATGATTACAGCATAATTCAATTTTATTTTGGAAATATATTAAATAAAAAATCACAAGACAAGTAAGTTTTGCCGAACCGTAGTTGTGAAATGCTCAAACAGATTTAAAAGTTATTTGCAGACATACTTCGGCTTTTTTTATTATCTATAAAGTGGTTACATATTTATTTTTATGTATATATGTATCTTTTTATGTCACTGTAGATTTACTTTTAACCTCTTATTGAATCGAACTTTATTTATTTAATATTAAAATATTTCTCAAAATGACAGGATTTTCTCTTAAATTATTTTGCGCCATCTTTGAGGAAAATGCTGTATTCGAAGTGAACAATTTTCAGATTTCCTCCAATGATATACTCATCACAATGAAGGAAACTTTTAATTTTCTAGTTTTTTTAGCTCCCTTCTAAAATATACAGGATAAACGCATTAATGTGGCAAAGCTCAATATATCCGCTATTGTATTGTAGTTACCAAAAAACGTAGATACTTCTAGGATTCACATTTTAAAATTAGCCTTTAGGATACTCAGAAACGCATTGCCTGGACTAAACTTATTTTTTTAAGCCAGTACTATATTTTTGTCAAAATCAAAGTATATATATATATATATATATATATATATATATATATATATATATATATTTTATAATTTGCAATATATCTGGAAATTAGTATTACTTAACAGATAGTGTGTTTGTATGTATTTCTCCTTTTTTGCCATTTTGCTTTTCATTATATTTGACAGCAGCCCTAGTATTTCCACATAAATTCGCTTAATTTCTACTTTGTTTGTCATTTGACTAAATTTAAGCTTTAACAAAATATGTGCTCCTTTAACACTTTATATGTTTGTTTATCGCATTAATAAATTTTTAGTAGTTTTTTTAAATATTATTTAAAATAGAACCTATAAATGAACAACTAGATCCTTTATTTGATTTTATTCAGAATCAGTTTTTTTCATTTAATTTTTAGAATAATTACTTATTCTGTCGATAACAAAATACTATTCACTAATATTAATATTTCTGTAGGAGTACAAAAATAAAACTATTGAAAATATACATATTTTCACATATATTTTAAACTTTAGTTTTCTCTTAAATGTGTTCTTAAAATTATAACACAACCCAATAAATATTCGAGAATTTAATTTTATTGCTAATACAAATGTTAAATCTTGTTTAAAAATGTTTGCAAATAAACGATTCCAAAAAATAAATTTTCATTAGATTTTTTTTTAAATATTAACCCTGTCAGGTTTCCTCACACAAATACATTTTCTCTTTTAAATAAGCGCATTTTGGGTATATAAGATTTTAGTTGATTTGGAACTGTTTGTAAACAATTCGATGGGCTCAAAATTAAATTCATTGTAATTCAATATATTTTTATTCGACTACCAAAATAATTATGATAAATATGATATATCTACATATTATGGAAAAAAAAATATTTTTGCACGTGTCTTAGTATAATTATCACTCTAGCACTTAGTTATTCAGTGGAACATACACTATAATTGAGTATAAACTCAATTAGTAAAGAAATTGTAACCTTATTAGCAACTTTATACTTCATAATTGTGTTTAACTACATAATAAATTTTTCAAAAATATACCAACTAGACTAGGATCGCACCTTTTAAAATTCTTTTTTCTTTTCGAGTACATCTTACTCTGTATCAAGAGCATATATTACCCTCTATAAGAGCACTTTCTTCGGACAGATTGTGTAATAGCGAGTAGATTTCAAATACACAAACTATATCCATCAAATGAACAGATCACTGGAAAAAATTCTAATTATATTTTATAGTAGCATATAACAGCCTTTTATAACACTATTACAATATTAAGTGTAGAAGAAAATAAGTGCATTTTAGCATTTAGGGAAAGATAACAAAGCCTAATAAAGGTATGACAAAGAAGACAAAAAAATTAAAGTGATCCTCTTTGAATACAAACCATTTCTAAGGAGGTAGACCAAAAATATGTTATTTGTACCAAATTGGACTGTGAAACAATTTCTGATTGAATACATGTCTCCTTTTCCCCTAAATAATAATAATTATTGGGTGTGATATCCCAAAAAAACTTAAAAGCTCAGAGATCGTTTCTTTAAACAAAAACACAAAAAATGGCAACATAAACGTTTCAAATAAGTAATGCATACCTATATAAAATTATTTTTACTTATTTAGGTACCATAAATAAGACTATTGTTGAAATGCCAAAAATATATAACTTGATACAATAGAGTGAAAAATAACTCCTTTTTGCTCTCAAAAACATAAACAATATGTCTAAAGATGCATCTGCCATTTCATATTGCGGCCTGGGTTTTATCTAACTATGATCTTCTTGAACATTCGATGGGAAGTCCTTGAACACTTAAGATTTTTTGATTAAACACTACAAAAACTTGTATTATGACACACACTTGAAATATAAAATACCAATTTCCGCGTTATAGTATTATAGTGTTATCATAGTTTACTTCATTCGATATAGATTTATATTTAATTATATTTGATTTGATTTTCAAAATTGTTTTGATATTATTTGATTAATATTATAAACAATTTATTGAAATATCTATAAAAAAATTGTTTCTAAACATTGCTGAAAAATGTACTTAAGGTCCTCATAATGATTGCAGAACAGTGTTTCCTCGGTATGCATAATCATATTTATATGTATTTTTTTTAATTCAAGAGCCAGTCGTCTCCTTGTAGATATTTGTGTTTGCTTGCGTTACTTATCTGGACATATTTTTATTTGTAATATTTTGTTTGCCATCTATCTTTCGTCTTTTTAGCACCTTTTTCTTCACACTATCTTTACATTGCACTAAAATATCACCTTTATTTTCTGTAGTGCACTATTAAAACGCACTTATTTGTATAGAGCTGTTTTTGCGTTTTTTTTAAGTATACATTCTATTCACTTAAAAATGGACATAATCCCTGTATATCAAAGATAAACAAAATCATTTAAAAATAGGAACTTTTTAAAAACAATATGGATGGTGCGGCAGAAAAATATCAGACATAGATAACCTAATACATGGAGATTTAATTAATAATTAAATATAAATGATAGAAAATCAGTAAATCTGAAAATTAGATGAAAGATATCTTATATTTAGTGGCCAAAATACATAAGAGTTATTTATTGTATCAATTGTTAACAAAAACCTTTAATTTTATCATATGAATTTTACTTATAATAGTGATGTGAGCTTGGTCATGTGACATAGTCACGTTACGGTCATAATGAAAATGATTGTTACTTTATTTTACATTGTGATGTCAATGACAAAATTATCATTTTGTCCCGTCATCTAATAAAATAACATGGTCATGTTTCATTATTATGATAGATAGTTATAGACATTTCCATTCCTGTTTCAAATAAAATTCCTTTTTTTGTTTTAGTTCTTTATAATTTAGAATGAATTGTTCCTTTATTAACTGAAGTTTAGTAGAATATTTTGTTAGTTTTTTTATAGAAAAATGTTTATTTTGATAATTTATCATTTGTTTTATTTGCTAATTTAATTTAAATGACACATTATGCAAATATACGACCATCAAATTGTCATAGTAATTTTTCGTTACTACTAATAAATGACTCTTATGTAAAATTCCACATCCAAAACACATCAAAATTTAAGTCATCCTAAGTATATTCTGACTCAAATAAATAAGCTCTTTAACATTATTGACTTATGTTTCTTTTTAAGACTCAGTTCTAATTTACTTTTATAGATTTCTAAATAACCCTTTCTAAAGACTTAAAAATAACCGTAATATACCAGACTGTTATCGCATGTATTCAGAATAACAAGATTATTCATCTATTAAGATTAAGGAATAAATCAAGAATTTTCATTACTATTACAGTTGATGCAAATAAAACTATTCAATTTATAAGTATAATGACTTTAAACAATAGTCCCTGAATACACATAAAACTGATTGTGCTACTATATCACAAAACTTAAAATTAATAAATTTGGATAAAAATGTTCAATATCAATTAATATTCAAATAAAATTATTTTTATATAACTAAATAATTAAAACCAATATTTAATATCTAACGATAAAAAAGTTACATTTTATGTTAGAGATAGCCTCAGAATCCAATAATTCTATATACTAACACTAAAATATGACATGGCAAAGCAATCTGTCTTATTCCATTTTGAAAAAATTTCCGGTGGCTACATTGCTACTTCTGTATATATCCGAAAGTTTTAAATCTAGCGAATATGTAGATTTAAATATCTCCAATATCTGAGATATCGACCAATAAAATATAAACATCAAAAACACATTACATTATTTTTAAATAACTTAAAGTGTTAACAAAGAAATTAACATATCTCTAATTGCTTCATTACCTTGAACCTTGAGTGAATCTCAAAACAGTGGTGTTTTCATAGATTATTACATTTTGTTGATTAAAAAAGATCTTACTAGAACCATTTTTGACAGTTAATTGAAAAATCCATAGTAGTTCAAAAAAATCTAAATTATCGAAATATTTATAAATGAAAATCAATTATTTATAATTTATAAATATTCAATTTCTTTCTTTGTAAAGACTAGAATAATAGTGAAAAATTTTGTTAGAGAATTAAATTAGTTCTTTGTGCCGATAGATTTATATGTAACATACCTATTTAAAACTACATAATCAAGATACTTTCTAAACTTCCGGAGGTTTCATCTGTATTATCAGCAAATGCATAAATACACTAATATATATCACATATAGAAAACAATAAATCATATCATTGGTACATTTAAAATACACTGTGAAAATAGTGCTGAAAACGTGTCTTATTTACAATAAAAAATTAATTATTTTTGATTTAAGAGAATAACATTTAAAATCTACCGGTAAAGTATAATGATCAATAACACAAATATTTCTATTCATATACAAGAAAAATTCTTTGGAATCCTTTTAGGTCAGTTCCTAAAATAAATCATGAATTATCGGTTGAAGGTCAAATACATAAAAACAACCTTAAGATATAACCAACAACTCGAAATTTATGTGTAATTTGTAATCGAGTCTATACTTTTCAAGCTGAATAAATATTTAAAAGTAAACAAAAGATAAGCGCATACATCCTAAACTAAATATATGATAAATCACCCAAACCATGTAATATCAATATATATTAGCAGCAAAATTTGGCTAGACAAAAACTATAAAACTTAAAAAAAAATGATAAAGTAAAATAAAACTGTTATAGCTTAACACTAGACAAGACAATATTTCATTTCTTGCACATAATACAAGACGTATTTTCAGCATTTTTGATGTTAATATGTTTAAATATTTAGTAAGCCGTCATCGGGTTAGAGAGTGTGATAGTTGACTTCTAGACGAGCCTTGTAAAATTTAAAGGCCACAAAACCTATGGCCACCAACCCCAAAGCCAAAACTATTCCGCCCACGAAACTGGGACCATCAAAGCTAAAAAGAGAATAAAACTTTACTAACTATAAAATATTATACTAAATAAATAAATAATTAATTTTAATACTTTTTACTATAACATTATGCAATTGTAAATAAAAAAGCGTTCCATAAAATGTGTAACCAATAAAAAATTGTTTGTAAAAAATATATACATATATATATATATATATTTTATTAAGAGCTGTAGAAAAAGATGTCTTTAATAAAATTTGTTGTAAAAACATTTTATTTACTATTTGATGAAGCTTAAAGATTTTGGATATTTGTCATATTTCTGAAGATACATATGATAGCATGGGCTATTATTTTTAATATATCATATTGTATTTGTATATATTTTTTTTCGAGTGGATCCGTGTTTTTTGAATTCATCAATAAAGAGTTTTGATGGGTCTTACTTACTATTTTGTAAGAAAATAATAAAATACAAAATTTAATCATTAATTTAATTTAAGTACTAAATTATCAACTGTCGTGGTAATTATGTTATACTAAACAAATGTTTCTCTTTGAATTTTATATTTTTGCATAAAATAATAAGTCCGAGAACTCATCAAACCCTAAAACTCAATCTATAAAAAAGCAAAGCAAACTTTAGAATATGTAAGCGTAAATAAATAAATATAAATCGTACGAAAACATTGGTCAGTCAATTTTTAGTAAAAGTGATAATTAAGCTATAAATCGGATGTTTCACCAGTTTTTATTTATATATTTCTTTCATTCTAAACAGTTTAAAAGGCACTTTGTGTACACAAAATTTTAATACCAGTCAAGTTAGTATACTCATTATCTAGCAAAAAACATGTGGGTTCAAGGTCATTTAAACAAATCAAAGTTTGTTTAAAATGTTGATACTGTATATTTAATCATAGAAAGGCGTTTCTAATCTTGTTTCAATAAAATAATAAATCTAAAAATATCATAAAGAAAGTAAGAAATTGTTGTAAAAAGTAGAAATAGAAATTACAATTTGTATTTTACCATTAAGGAAATAATGAAGTTATTTTTACATTTATAAACAACTAAAAAAGTGTGGAAAATTCGAAGTATAATGTATTTAGACCAAAATATAATTCTAAAGTTGTAGGAAGCATTCATATATTATTTTAAATAAAAAATATTAAACTAAGTTAAATATGCTGCATGCGCATTGAATTGTGTCAATTAGTAGTATTTTTGTATTATTCCTTTAATTTATCAAAAATGTAGTAAACATCACCTACTGTTTGTGAAAAAATATATAATCTTTCTGATAACCGTTAATTATTCTCTGTTGTAATGTGAATTTATTTGGCAACAGACCCAATATTATTTAGAGACACTTAAAATAGGTTGTTTTAAATGTAATCGAACAAGTATCAGTTTTTCTACTTTCAAAAAGAACAATTATATGTCTATAAAACATCAATTGTATTAAAGATAGGCCAGTAATTTTATTGTCATTAATAAAAATAAATAGCCAGTTAGAAGAAACTATTGTAATCGAATATAAACAACTTTATGGTATCAATATTATCACTACGTTAATAAAATATTTTGTAAATTAAATCCAAGTAGGAATATCTTATTTCAAATTCCTAAACACATTTTTTGTATACGATGTGAACACGTGGCCGATGTTTTTTGTAATGTTTAGCGTTTAGTTTTTTAGGTATGACACCTAAGGCACGATTCTCTACTCCTTTCCTTATAGGAAATCCAGTGTCTATCCTTCTTTCACAAGCTTTGAATCATGTGTTTGGCTCTATTTTCCTTTAGGATTTGAATTCCGCTTACTCGATAATTAGACCCTTAAAAATTTGCAAATGTTCCATAAATATATCTGTGTGTTTAGAAATGATCTATTGTAGTGAACTTTTTTTTAATAGTTTTTTCCCAGTTTTTTTGCGTGTTTAATTTCTTGATGTTGTATTGTTATAGTAGGTAGTATTACCTTGTATTGGTTTATATTTATGTGTATAGTTTCTGGTGATTAATTTTTGCTACTGGACCATGACTGTGTATGGGTGCATGTTATTTTATTATTATTATAAACTTCTACACCTGAATATTTACTTAACAGAAACAGAAAAACAATCTAAGGAATTTCAAATTAGGGATAGGACAACGATTAAAAAATAATTCGGATGCTACAATTTAAATCAACTCAAATAATGGAGATACAAGACACAGAAAATCTTTGTTGAAAAGATAATGAAGAAATAAAAAATATGGTCTGCTTGGGAACAATGTTTGAAAAATAGAAATGAATCATATCACTAACACCATAAATAATGAATAAATAGAATGTTTTTCTTAACGAATCTAAAAAAGAAAATACAGTAATTTTAAATAAGTTAATACATGGAATTGAAAACACTATTCTTTAAAAAAAAGATTAAAACATTCACCAATGGAAATGGGAATCTAAAAATATCTCTAAAGAAAGGGAGGTGACGTTAAAGTAGAAATTACAATTTATATTTTACTATTAAGAAAAAAATAAACAAAGCTATATATTTAGAACAATAGTCCCTGAATTCATCTACAAGTCATTTATTATATGAGGAAACTTAAAATTAATAAATTTGGATAAAGATATTTAATATTATATATTAATATAATTATATTCAAAAAGATTAGGTATTTTAATATAACTACATAATTAAAATCAATGTTTAACATCTTATATCAAAAAAATTAATTATATTTTATATTAGAGATATCCTCCGAATCCAATAATTCTATATGTATACTGACACTAAAATATGACAAGAAATCTGTATAACTCTATTTTGAAGAAGTTTCCAATGACTCACATTACTACTTCTAAATATATCGAATATGTACAATTAAATATCTCCAAAATCTTGGACGACTATTAAATGATAAATAGCAAAAATACTTGACGTTATTCTTAAATGATTTCAAGTATGAAAAAATAAATTATCATATCTCATATTATTTTATCATTTTCTTGAATCCTGAGTGAATCCCTAAATAGTACAGTTTCGATAGCGATTATTACATTTAGCTGATAAAAAAAATAAATGATCAAAAAGCTTTTATTGGAATTTTTAGTAGTTCAAAAAAATCTAAATAAAGGTAACAATTCTAAATCAATGTCGATTAAATCACATGTAAAAAATTATTAAAAAAGTTTTTGATTTCTTTCTTTATAAAGACTGAAGAATAGTACTGAGTAATATTATTAGAGGATTAAGTTGAATCTTTGTACCAATATATTCATATATGATCTATTTCTAAATTTACATAATCAACAAATTTTCTGAAATTCCGGACCTTTTATCTATAATAATGAATAAAGACATAAATACACTAATAGAACTCACTTAATGTGTTAGAGTGTATAGGTATATAAGCCTTAGATTGAATGTCTTGAGGCATGTGTTAGTTTTTTAGGTATGACACCTATGGCTAGATTCTCTACTCCTTTCCTTATAGGAAATCCAGTATATAATATTATAATATTATTTTTTCACTCTCATATATTAGCGTAGGTAAAAATAGTTTTATACTTTTTTACAATAGATTTATTAAGAAAAACTTTCAGGATGTGGAATAATTTTATTTTTATTTTTCAAACATTTTTTCATTGCCACTTTATCAATGGTTTTCTATGCCTTGTAACTCCATTACTTGAATTAATTTAATTTGTAGTTTTGAATATATTTTTAATATTTGCTCCATCCCTAGTGTGAAATTCTTTACATTTTATTTCTATTAAGTAATCCTTTCTAATATTAAAATAACAATATACCCCACGATTTGAACCATCAACGAGCCGACAAACCTAGATCAAAGACACATTCAAGGGGTTCTATTTACAAAAAAAAAACACAAAGCAAACACAGACATGATTAAGTAGCAAAAATTATATACCAGAAACTATAGTACACGTATAAACAGAAGTGACAAATAAGCAGGATGGATCATCTGATATGAATAGCTAAAAGAATTTGACAAAACAAATCCAAGAAAACCATTTGCTCGAAAAGAGGAAAGAAAACAGGAAACGCTGTAAAAAAACGAACCAGGAAAGATAGAAAAGTAGCAGGAGAAAAATCCAAAGGTGACTATGATAATTTCAATCATTCAAAAAAGTTTAATAGAATAAACGCTCCTATAGGTTTTATATCTCCCATTTAAAGAACAAGTGTATTTATTATAGGATTAACATGTATGCATTAGGATCCGCATCATTGAAAAGTGAGTTACAAGTTTAAAATTTACAATTTCATAACATAAATTTAAAGCAGCCACCAATAACATATCATATTAAATTTCAATTGTTGATGACAAGAAAATTATATGTGACTTATCACCTTATCAGGTATCAGTTACATGATATATAATAAAGTTTGAACTAATTAGTTTGACTGTAACTGAATAAAAATGTTGACTGCAGTTTAAATAAAAATAAAGATCTTAAATTTCTACTTAGCTGATACAACTAGCTAATATGAAATAATCTTGTGAACCGAGTTTTAATGTAGTTTGCAGTATAAATAATTATAAACACTAAAATATTCCAAATTTCAAAATTCATCAACATCGCTTATCTAGTAAACTGAAAAAATAGTATTTTTAAACTATAAGCTTTCTAGAAGTCCTAGTCTTAGTAAATAAGGAAAACTTCTTTTGGTGATTATAAAAATATCACTTCCAAAATTCGAAGTTGTAAATTTTTGGGAGTATATTATTAATAAAATTAAGAATCTACAATGTAGAATAATTAAATCAGTTCTAAAAAATTAAGTAGATAAAAGAATTAAACCATAATTAACATTTCAAAATAAAAAATATATTTTGGAATTCACTTACCGTCTCTGAGGTTCAGGCTTAACAGTAGTAGGTCCTACTGTTGAAGTTGATGGAATAACTGTAGTATTAGGGGCTAGAGTAGTGGAATTTGGAGCTACTGTGGAAGTTATTGGTGAAACAGATGTAGTGTTAGGATGTGGTGTAGTAGTGTTAGGATGTGGTGTAGTAGTATTAGGATGTGGTGTAGTAGTATTAGGATTTAAAGTAGTAGTAATAGGAGGTGGTATAGTAGGTTTGGTGGTTGTGGTATTAGGAGATCCAGTTGTAGTATTAGGACTTATAGTTGTTGTAGTATTAGGACTTATGGTTGTAGAAGTATTAGGACTTATGGTTGTAGTAGTATTAGGACTTATGGTTGTAGTAGTATTAGGACTTACAGTTGTAGTAAGAGGTTCTGAAAAACATGTAAACTGTTAATAACAAGTTGCAACCATTGCTAAATTTCATATCATTTCATATACCAAATCATATATTACAAAAGTTAGGTTGGAAAAAACACATTGAATTGAAGGAACGGAAAAGTTAGCCATTCATTTTGTTCAATAAAAATGAAATTCATTCCAAAACATATCCCCACTCAAAATGAAAACAATATATCAATGATTACGCTTACTGAATGGGAAATATTTGTTTGATGGCTTACTCAGTTTATTATTAAAAAGCACTTTTCTACTTTGGAATGCATATCATATTCTTTCGATAAAATAATTTGTAAAATTAAAAAAACTCTTGAATCCACGTTTATAACAAATTAAAGAAACTTAAAATATTTCTTACGGGGTGGTATATAATTAATAGAATCGGGAATCTGAGATTCTTTTCCATTAATATCAATATCCTCTTTTAACTTTTTTTGAACCACTATAGTATTATCTAAAATGTAATAACGATTAATGAAAACAGTAATTCATAGTAATAAAAAAAATACCTTGGAGTGTAAAATTGATACACGCTAGAATAAACAATACTTGAGTTAAATAATTCATCATCAATAGATATAATTTCGATTTTGTCTAGATTAGAGTAACAATATTAACTACCAACAAATCTGTATTTTTTTAGGTATAACTGATAAGACAGTAAAATCACACCACAATATCGGAAACCGCTACTGCGACAAAAAAGTACCTAAATAATTCGTCTCATTTAATTGTGAACTACCAAGTACAATGTCAAAGCTAATGTAAAAAAAACGATGCAAGGACGGTATTATTGGTTGATGTGAATCATGTGTCCTTAATATCTTGATTTAATTGGATGATGAACAGTCAACAACTTCATTCCAAATAGACATTAGAAATGTCATTTGCTGGGACACAGCAGTGAGATTCAGAATATTCGTTTCAACGTACGATATAAATATAAATCAAATATATATGTGGGTTTTTCGAAAAACGTCATCTTTTCTCGCTTATGTTAAACCTTGAATTCGTTAAGAATTCATTTTGTAACGTTCCTCAGAGTCGGATTAAAATCGTTTTATTTTAATCTGACGTTTATAACTTTCTGTACGCAGCCATACACAAAAAAATGGGTTTTGAATCGTGACGCGCGTTTGACATTTTAGTATTGAAAGGATTCGGGGTGCAGAGATCGAAACAAAATAAACATATTTTATTTGTTGTCATTTATCTCCAGGATGACTTCTGTAGAAGAACAAGCAGTATTTGCAAAGTTAGAAGCGCTTAAAGAAATAAGGTAAATGATATGTTTAAGTTAATTATTACTCTAAAAAAATCAATATTTTCAGAGCCAAAACAATACAACTTGAAAAATTAAAAGCAAGATTAATGTTGGAAATAGAATCACAAGATCAAGAAGAAAAATGTTTATCAGAATATAAACAAGAGATGGATTTACTTTTACAGGAAAAGATGTCACATGTGGAAGAATTAAGACAAATTCATGCTGATATAAATGCAGTAAGTATTTGAAGTTAGTCCAAAATACTAAGGAACAACTTATTTTAAAACTAAAAAAAAACTACTGTTTCATGTAGATGGAAGGTGTAATAAAACAGGCAGAAGAAAGTAGAACTAGGTCCATGTCAGCAGCTATAAGACTCCATGAAGAATATGTGCCCCTTAAAAGTGAAATTGACAGATTAAGAAGAGACTGTTTAGGATTGGAAAGACTTCCTGAATTGCATGAAGAAGAAGGTTCCAGTGTCACACCAGAGTAAGCATCTTTTACATTTAAATTAAAAAGAAAATTCTTATGAAGATAAAACATCTACTTATAGAAACAGTTTTAATTACACAAGCAGTAGCTTATGGGCTTTATTTTAAATAGTTTAGAAATCTTCAGAAAATTGCCTTCTCAATATTGAAATATATTTATTAAACCAATATAATTAAAAAGCAATATTTTTTAAATTTCTATCAAATTGTAAATTAAATATATTTGTCAAAGTGAGGGCAAGCCTTTTCAAGTTACATCTAAAATGTTTGTTAACAATTTTATATCGAGCCGTTAATATGGTTGCTGCACATTACTTTTTACTTTAATTTATTAAGGAACAGTAAGTTTGTGTAGTACTATTAAATAAAATTATTAAGATAGAGAAGGTTCTTCATAAGTCTAAAATGTGGTATGTAGGATTAAACCAAATAAATATTTAGATTTCTTTGGTTTAAAATTCTAAGTTCTGATTATAAATATTACACTTATAACCCAAAAGAAATGTTTAATATCAGGAAACTTTTTGTAGAAAATTTTCTCAGCTATATAATTCTACAAAATCTCAACCATCAGTTTTTACGAAGTCGGCAGATTGGAACAGACCAATTGGACATAATGATAATGCTTTGAGTTCTCTAGCTCCTCCACTACCACCAACATTTTTGCCTCCTCCAAATCCATTAAGGTTAGTTACTAATAAACCAGAGACAGGTCGACCAGGTAGTTTAGCTCCTTCACCTCATGCAGGACCACCCACTCCTACATTTAGGTAAGAAAAAATTAAACAAAAAATTCATATTCTTATTTTGTTTCTTTTTCAGACAACAACCTCCGCCAATGAAATCTTGTTTAAGTTGTCATCAACAAATTCACAGAAATGCGCCAATATGTCCTTTATGTAAAGCAAAGTCGCGTTCTCGTAATCCAAAAAAACCAAAAAAGAAGGACATTAATTAATTATATGCATTTATTATACCGTTGTATGGTTTATTAGAATTTATTTATATAATTTACTTATAATACCTAAGTCTTTTTTACTTTAAAATAGCTTTATTTTTTATATATTCTGAATATTGTCAGTATTTGGTTTTAATTCTTTTATTTTGAATCTCTTTTACCCGATTTTGTTTATAACACTTTTCAGATCTTCATATTATACGAAATTTACTTTTACACGCTTTTTTTACTAGTTTTAAAAGTTCCTATAGTGTATTTATCATGTATGTATTTGTATTGATGTTAATATCGTTTTTGCGTAAATTAATAAAATGGCAGTTTATCAACATAAATATATAATATAAAAAAACTTCTTGGCTTTTATGATTGGGGCACTTGGAGTAGGTGATGCAGGACAAATGGAAGTAACGAGACTCAGAGAGGAGATTACAAAAAGAGCTCATGGTATTAAAGAAATGAATGACATTCCCTTCTACAATATTCATTTCTACACTTTTATGAATAAAATTGGAATTACATAAAAATATATTTGAATGAATAAAACACATTGTTTTGAATTGTTTTAATTAAGTTATTCTAAATTTAAATAAAAAGATCACATAACAGCGCTTATCTTAACTGACAAAAAGCCGGCATTTAATAAATAACTTATTTCATATAAAAAAAACTTTATCCAGCTTCAATAAGCTTCTGATAAAGCTTGGTATGTAATAGAAAAAATCTACAACTGGGAAAAATCATGTAAACCACGGCTTTAGATAGTTTTTCTTGTTACATAGTGTTCCGAAAAATAAACAGTATCTTAGTACAAAATATAAAGCAAAATTGAATTATAAATAATACATATTCATTCTCTAGTGTACAAGATGTTTTAAAAAGTTACTTTTGATTTAAAAATTCTTAATTTATTCAATCTGTTTTGTACATATTTGGGAAATTATCAATTAGGAAACCATAATGTAACTATTAAAAACGTACGTTGAAATGTTAATATAAAGACTTAATATTAAAAAAAGTACCTATACAAAAATCCTATAGTCCACAAAATTACTTAGAGCAAAGCATCCTAAGTGTTTATAAAATATTTCAAGAAATATAATAAAATAAAACAAACGCGAGTAAATAAAGTTACAGTAGTAGTGTATTTTTCGACCCATAGTATTATCGAAGAATGTTGGGATTAGATAGGTTTAATATGAAAATGAAAAAATATGTTTACGCCTCATTATATACTTAAAATCGTGTATTTAGTTGAGAAACAAAAAGTAAAATCGAGAATTGGAAATTATTTTTTGTATATTTTATAAACAAGATATTCCAGTAAAGACATTTTCGTAATTTGAATTCACAGACTGTTTATTTTTCGTAAACACTTCTTAAAAGAAGATGAAAACAAAATGTTCTAAATTGAGGTTTTTACTTTAAATATATTCTATGTAAAGAAGACACCAAAACCAAACGCTTGCTTCATAGCATCCCAATAGTACCTCTGCCAGTTGTCTTTTGTTACTTCTAACTCTCCACTGGGTACTCCTGTTTGTTCAAGAGTTACTTCGGTATGATCATTCTAGAATTAAAATATAATGCAAAAATTACAAGATTTTCACAAATATGTTTAGATTATTTTACAAAAGCTGTTTAGAAAATTAAAAAATAGGACATCTTATAGAATGTAAGAACAAAAGAAGCATAACCCTACCAAATCTGGTGGAGTAATACTTGAGGAATAGATAAAGATATTTAACACCTCCTGCTGAAAACAAGGAGTCCACTCTTAATAATTTTGTAAAAAAACATCTACAGGGTGTTACTATATTCGACCGACAACGCTTTACCCCAGAGAGCTCTCGTTAATTGATGAATTTTGATATGGGAACATAAACCCTTAAAGGGCTTAGGTTCCGAGATACAGGGTGTTAAAAGTTTGAAATCAAAATTAAAAATTTGTCATAAATCAGAAACGCCTCCAAATATTTTTTTCAAATTTGGTCACCAATATGCTCTTTAAGAAAGTAATATTTTGACATAAACTGACTTTTGAAAAATTTAACCAGTGGCGCGCTATCAGGGTTTGTGGCAACTTTTATCCCCCTATCTTTTACGCCACTGGAACAATTTTTTTTTTATTTTTTTAAATTCTCTGTTCATTTTTAGGTAAAAAAGTAATAACCTTTTATGGAGCTAAAATGAACGGTGTTGTAGATATTTGATTCTGAACAAAAGTCTGCAAGTACTTAGATAATTCACAAATTATGATTTGTTGTGTAATTTGCCCGTCGGCGTTTTGCTAAACAAGTAAGTATTTGCTTTTAATCCATACTATTAATTCGATTTCGAATAATAACTAAGCGTTAGGCGTTAGTTGAAAAAAGAATACATTCTATTTCTGAGATTTTCTGAGAACTTGATAAAAGTAGAAATCACAATAACGCAAAAGCTATCAAAATTAAATTCAAACAAATGTATTAGATACAACAATAACAAAATTGACAAAATTACAATAGTTGTTCAAACTGTCGGCCGTTTACTTGTAAGCACGTTCTACACCGTTTTCTCATTGAAAAACGTGTTTTTGAGAATAACTCCGGATTGGACTGAATGAGTTCTGTCGCAGCTTGAATTCTCGCTATTAGATCTTCTTCAGTTTCAACGATGGTTTCGTACACTAAGGACTTCATGTAGCCCCAGATAAAAAAATCGATAGGGTTTAAGTCGGGTGACCTTGGAGGCCAACATTGGGGTCCACCCCGACCAATCCATTTTTCTCTAAATCGTCTGTTTAGGAAATTTCTAGCACTTAAAGCAAAATGAACAGATGCCCCATCGTGCTGAAACCCTTTAAGGGTTTATGTTCCCATATCAAAATTCATCAATTAACGAGAGCTCTCTGGGGTAAAGCGTTGTCGGTCGAATATAGTAACACCCTGTATAAAGGTTATGTCCATAAACTGTCTAAGGAGAATAATGAATAGAGAATTGTTGGATAAAGTAATGCTAAGACATAAGAATCAAGAATATAAAGAAAAAAATAAGTTATATAATACAAACAAAAATTAGTAGCTGGAACTGCAATGGACTGGAACCTCCAAGTAAAAGAAAAATAGGAATACTCTGAGTGATATGTCATATGAAGAGATAAAAACAGCGTCAAAAAAATACAAAATATAAAGTAATTGACAATCTATTTTACTTTAAATAAATAAGATGCCATTACTTGATAACTAAGTATCAAGTTTTAATATATTTTCTGTTTTCCTAAATTGTGTTGAGTTTGAATTGAATAATCTCATCAAAAATATCCCTTAATTTCATTATATTCAAGTATGTAAAAGCAACATCATGTATTAATTTATTTGTGTATCCATCAAGTAAAACTAAAACTTTGAGTTAGAATAGAAATAAAACAGCTTCTTCCAAAATTGTTTTAAGAATATTTCGATATGATTTCTTTAAAATAAGTAGATTTAAATTTTACCTTTTGGTCAATGCTAATAGTAACATTGGAATAATGGCCATCTGGCCATTGTTTATACCTCCATCTTTTAACAATTTTTTTAGAGGGGACCAATTCAGAAAAATCTCCAGTTATATTGCCTCCAAACAGTTCAAATTTCCCTCCTTTTACAGCATCTAACTTAACATGGCCTCTTGTAAATGCAGTTACCATTTCTATTCGTGTCATAGCATCATAAAATTCCTACAAGTAACAAAAAAATATCATTTGGAAATGTTCAACATGATAGCAAATAATTTCTTTTAACAAAGAATCATAATAATCGGCACATTATTCTATTAGATAAACTAAGAAAAAATATATACTTAAATTACCTGTGCTGTGCACTGAAATTTATGAGTCTGTTTAATTGTTTTAGTATCGACTTTCACACCTATTTGCTTGTTTTCTGTATTCAAAATAGGTTCCATATTGATTTTTGTTTTATTAAAACCACTAGTCAAGGTCTTCACAGTATCCACCTTTTCTTCTCCTTTTTTTGGTAATATCATACCTGAAACAACAAATATACATATATAAATTTATAAAAACCATAACTTAAGAACTTAATGTATGAATATTTCAAGATATAAGACATTCAGCATGTATTTATAAATACCAGAAATGAAATGCAAGTTGATATACTCAAACTAAGCGCTTTGAAGACAGTTTGCCTAGGCGACATAAAATCTCGAAACTTTATTTCTCTATTTTTTTAATAGCCTGAAATTACACTTGGAATTTTACAAAAGCCTTTAGAGTATCTAGTCTTAATCCTATAAACGCCCATTCCACTTTTCAGAAGTTTTTTAGCTATCTGTATATCATTTTATGATCCCCCGTTTTTAACCAATTTTGACTATATACTACCTCATCTAACTTAACCTACCTTTAGAGAATTCTTCTTTGAGACCCGAGATGTATTTTGCTAATTGTGCCCGCACAAAATCTTTTCCAATTTTCAGCATAATTTTTTTTAATTTTGATCCTTCTTCATCCTCATCTTTTACAGTAATTTGTATCTAATAACACAAAATAAACGTTAATTAGTATGTCATTCCCTACTAAAATACTTATTAAACATTATACAATTATAATGGATAGATTCCACAAAGTAAAAGTGGAAATAATCACTATACTCATTTAACATTTTTCAAAGATATTTGACATGTTATGGGACTAAATTATAAACTAAATAGTTTTGTTAGTAACTAAAATAACAAATTGTAGATAGCTTACATCTAATTCAGAGGCATCATTTTCTTCTGACAAATTTGGTACTTTAATTTTTCCGCTAAATTTTCTATCTGTACCATTTTTAAGTAATCCTTCCCATTTGAGTACAAGATCCCATTCATAGAAAAAAATTAATTTTCCTTTCCTATTATTAGCAGAAGCTTCTCCTTCTACTTTTTCTACTTCTTTTATTCTAAGCTCTGCTTCATTTGAATCAATTTTTTGATCTTTAAAAAGTTCTTTTATTCTTTCTTGTGACCAAGGCCCTGCATTTTTTTCTGTCCAATGCCAATTATTCACATTTGTGGCATCAGGACGTTCCTCCACAATCCACCTGGGATCACCTTCACCCCATTTAGCCATTTTATTACGAGAAAAATTTGAGCAGAGTATAAAGATAGGACCTACAAAAACATTGATCATATTGATAAGATACACCAGACACATTAATTTAAAAACACGTGGGAAATAAAATTACTAAAAAATGTATACCTGATGAAGGTTAAAAATTAAAATAAAAGATTTTCAGGTGATTTTAATCACAGTTGGTACAAACGTCGCCAGTCGTAAATCGTAATAGGTGTTGCAAATTTAATTCCGTTAACTTAACGAATACACCAATTTGAAAAATATATTCTAGAAAGTTATTCCTCAGAAAATTCTAGTATTTCATCCCCTCTCCTAAAATTTGGTTGTCATATGACCATAGATGTAGTAAAGATGTGACATAACTGACATAAGAGATGGCAGAAGAGAGAAGAAGAACTACGTCAGCCTTGGATAATATAACGACAACAGCATTTCCTCTTTTTCAAAAGAATTAACTTTTTGACATTCAACATTAATGTCAAAAATTGGAAAGTAAAAACATAACCGGTATGTTTACGTTTACGTGTTGAGTTGTCACTATATTCATATCGTTATATCAGTTTATTCAGAATCATACATTTCCATAGAGAATTTAACATTCGCAAACCTGCGGATATGTTTTAATTTTTTTAAACTAACCAGTTGTAATCATTGAAAAGGGGCCCGAGTGTCGTAACACACTTTTCAAGATTTTCAATGTTTGAAAAATCTTCAGTGAGGTAGTAAAGATGTTATTACCAATAGGAAGAAAATCTAGATATTTTAGATTAATCTTATTAGTAGTTATATTATTTTGTGTTCTATATTTATTAATAACTTATCAAAAAGTAGACCAATACCATAGCCTAGTGGCTGATAGATTTTCACAAAAGCAGGCGCCGAGATTAGTTAAAGGGCTTGGAAATTTTGAGCCCAAGGAAACTGAACATAGAGAAGGTCCTGGAGAAAGAGGTCAGGCACATCATCTGAGACAGGACCAACAAAATAGTGCTGATGAGTCTGAATCTGAATATGGGATGAACGTAGCATGTTCAGATGAAATATCATTAGACAGAAGTATTGTTGGTAAGTATTTAAAATTGTTTGCTTTTTCACTTAAAAAGTTTTTATATTAATAGAACATTGAAATGTAAGCATTTACTAAAAATAAGTATAACTTAATTTGAATTCCAAATCTAAAAAATGATGTACACTTAATTAATAGATTAGATAATGGCTTCTTATTTTTTAAGCTTTTAATTAGGATTCTCTAGTAACAGTTATTCTCATATTCTTGTTACAAAGTATTAAAGTAAAGCATTACTAATAAAATGAATATTATAATATATAATTATAATTTTTAGTTGCCATTAACCCATATAATCATAATTACCATAAAACAGTTTCATTCAATAATAATTCACTTTTTCTTAAATATCTTTTAATTGCCTATTTCAACTATCAATAGGGAGACACCTGTACACAATACTTTTTATCTCTTTGTTCATTATTTCTAGAAGCATTTTTTTAAATAAATTTTGAATCATTGGAAGGAGGTGACTAGATTAAACATGATTCATTGATATAATTTTTTTGAAGATGTAATTTTTTATATAACTATTTGTAGAAATCTTCAGTTAAATTTAAGAAAAAGTAAAAAATGTAGTTTATTTGAAAGTACTTTAAAATAGCAAAATATATAAGAGTATCTTGTTATCTAGTAATAAATGGGCTTAGTTAATTCTAAAAATATTTATTATCCATATTTTGCATGATACAAAAAATATATACATCAAATTGACAGTTTGTTCAAATGAGAAACTCAAATCAACCTCTCATCAAATTAATCATTATTAAAACATTTTATAAAAAAACATTATGATTACTTTAATAGTGTTAGAAATAGCACAAGAGTTGCCATTTAAAAAATAAAATTTGGTAGTAGTTTTTAAGTAATTATTTCACAAGAGAATTGGTTAGATTACATGATTTGTAAGTTCTCTTATTTTGTCTATGTGATAATTATTAGGTAAAGATATGTGGGAGAGTTGAATTAAGTCAGCAATTTCAAAATAAATAATTTTTTATATTACTTAGTTACTATTTATTTTATTTATTTGTGCTAAAATATTTAGATAACAAATATTTACTCCCATGCATTAAAGTTTCAATGTTTTAGATACTCGTTTGGAAGAATGCAAACATTGGGATTACCCTGAAAACCTACCCTCAACAAGTGTCATCATAGTTTTTCACAATGAAGGCTGGTCTGTTCTTATGAGAACTGTACATTCTGTCTTAAACAGATCTCCAGAACATATATTGAAAGAAGTTTTATTAGTCGATGACTTTAGTGATAAAGAGAATTTAAAATCCAAGTTAGAGAACTACATAGAACAGTTTAATGGTAAAGTAAGACTGATAAGGAATACTCAGAGGGAAGGTTTGATTCGAACAAGGTCTAGAGGTGCTCAAGAAGCTAATGGGGAAGTCATTGTATTCCTTGGTAAGATTTTTATTATGGCATTAACTACGCTCCTTAGTAGTTAGCGATCTAATAAATACATTTTATTGTTTTTTAGTAAAAAAATCTATTAATTTATTAAAAATTACTCTATCGCCATAAACAAAATGCTTTTTAATTACAAGGATTTAGAAACAAATGAGGGCTTTTTATGTACATTCTGTTTTACAACTGATAATCATTATATTTATCATGTACCAGCATAATTATTAATATTAATACAATTATTGCTAAGTGGTTGCGAGTTTAGTTTAGTTTAACTTATACCTATTAAAGGAAAATAGGTCTCGTGAAATAATACAGAAACTTTATAAGTAATAGTGAAATGTGTTTTCATTAGTTGGTATTTTTTTTTTTTTCATATTTAGGGAATTTTGTTATTCAAATTTTGTAAATATGAGTATAATTAAATATATTAATGACAGTTTCTAAATACTCAGTTAGACATTTCATATTTTCAGATGCTCATTGTGAAGTTAATGATAATTGGCTTCCACCACTTTTGGCACCCATTTATAGAGATTCAAGTACAATGACTGTTCCAATAATAGATGGAATAGACCACCAAACTTTTGAATACCGCCCTGTATATGGTGATGATCGTCATTTTAGGGGAATATTCGAGTGGGGCATGTTGTACAAAGAGATTGAAGTTCCTGACAGGGAATTGAACAGAAGAAAACACAACAGTGAACCATACAGGAGTCCCACTCATGCTGGTGGGCTTTTTGCAATTAATAGAAAATACTTTTTAGAAATAGGAGCATATGATCCAGGTATTTTGTTTACTTAATGCTTTTGTTAGAAATCATAATTGTATGAATGAAATTTTCTGCTAGGTCTTCTGGTGTGGGGTGGTGAAAACTTTGAATTAAGTTTCAAAATTTGGCAGTGTGGAGGTGGTATAGAATGGGTTCCTTGCTCAAGAGTTGGCCATGTATACCGAAGTTTTATGCCATATAATTTTGGGAATTTGGCGAAGAAAAACAAAGGTCCCCTCATCACCATAAACTATAAACGTGTTATTGAAACGTGGTTCGATCCAGAATATAAAGAATACTTTTATACTAGAGAACCTATGGCTAAATACCTTGACATGGGTGACATTAATGAGCAACTGGCTCTTAAAGATCGCTTAAATTGTAAAAGCTTCCAGTGGTATATGGATAACGTGGCTTATGATGTTTTCACCAAGTTTCCAAAGTTGCCACCAAATTTACATGTTGGTGAATTACGGTAAATGATTTATTTAATTATTTCTGTAAAATAAAAAATCAAATTTTATTAAAAACTAAATTTAGAAAAGATTCTCTTTTGTGATTCTTTAAGAAATTGAAATAGAGTATTAAGTAAAGATTTTAATATAAAATATCTAAATAATTGTGCTCAACTTATAGGAAAAATTAAATTTTCGCAAAATAAATGCTAAACATTATAAAATCAATAATCAGTCTTAAAATTTCAGGTCAGTTGCTGCTTCAAAGTGCCTTGATACATTAGGGCATGGTCCGCCTTCTCTAATAGCTGTCCAGTACTGCCACGGTTATGGAAATAATCAACTGATGAGGCTGAATGAAAAAGGGCAATTAGGTGTCGGAGAAAGATGCATTGACGCTGACGGACAAGGGATAAAATTGGCTTTTTGCAGGTTAGGAACTGTTGACGGTCCCTGGATATATGACGAAAATACACATACATTATTCCATAGGTAAGTCAGTAAATGCGTTAGTATTGAAGATATTGCTTTGGAAAATGGTTTTGTATAATTTATTGCTGATGATTTTGTCAAATATTTTAAAATAAAAGTAAAAAAAGGTGAAAAGAAACAAGTGTTATTAATATTTAAAACGTCTAATTTAAACCAATTAAATGACATGGAAAAGGTTCTAATTCAACTCGACACAAAATGAAATAAGACAATTCAAATAATTTGAAATGGTTGACAATTTTAAGAACACTAAGTAGACCGCTTGAAGATAAAATATCAATAAGAAAAACCACTTTTTATTTATTGATCAAGGGCTGTAGCCCTATTTAAGGGATTAACTTTTTTAAGGATTCAACTTTTAGACGATATTTTTTAACTGTTGGGTAAAACGAGAGAAAGCCAAAAGGTTGTGTGTCTCTTTATTTGTTAAAATTAATATATATAAATTGCTAAATAGATATACACGGTGTTACTATATTCGACCAACAACGCTTTACCCCAGAGAGCTCTCGTTAATTGATGAATTTTGATATAGGAATATAAACCCTTAAAGGGCTTAGTTTCCGAGATACAGGGTGTTAAATATTTGAAATCAAAATTAAAAATTTGTCATAAATCAGAAACGCCTCCAAATATTTTTTTCAAATTTGGTGACCAATATGCTCTTTAAGAAAGTAATATTTTGACATAAACTGACTTTTGAAAAATTTAACCAGTGGCGCGCTATCAGGGTTTGTGGCAACTTTTATCCACCCTATCTTTTACGCCACTGGAACAAATATTTTTTTTAATTTTTTTTAATTTTCTGTTCATTTTTAGGTAAAAAAGTAATAACCTTTTATGGAGCTAAAATGAACGGTGTTGTAGATATTTGATTCTGAACAAAAGTCTGCAAGTACTTAGATAATTTGTAACTACCCAATATTTCTAAATTCTGATCTAGCAGGCACGTGTCAAATTTTTAATAGTTCGTGTATTTGACAAGATCTTGGTAGATTAAACAATACAGTTTTAAACTAGTTTTTAAATTAATTTTGTTGTTACAAAATTAATTTTTAATTTGAAGAATTGACCGATATGTTAATGATCTATGGGGAAGCTCGAAAAAATGGTAGAATGGCAGCTCATTTATACCAACAAAGATTCCGCAATCGTCGAATTCCACATCATTCTACATTTGGAAGTATTGAAAGAAGACCGAGAGAAACTGGAAACTTGTTAATTAATAGAAATAATGCTGGAAAGCCACGAACAACAAGGACTGTGCGTCTGGAAGAGGCAATATTAAATAATATTTCTGAAAGGCCATCTTTAAGTACTCGAACTCTAGGCCATGCATTAAGAGTGGACAATAATACTGTATGGAAAGTTTTAAAAGAACAAATATTGCGTCCTTACAAATTCACCAGGGTTCAAGCATTAGAACCTAGAGATTTTCCAGTACGTATGGAATTTTCAAACTGGTATGTACAAAAGTGTCGTGAAAATCGAAATTTCCCAAATTATTTATTGTATACAGACGAGGCCAAATTTACCAGGGAAGGCATTTTTAATTCCAGAAACAGTCACGTTTGGGATGAAGAAAATCCACACTCTGTTCGTGAACGTGGATTTCAGCATAAATTTTCGGTGAATGTGTGGGTGGGTATGGTTGGGGATTGTTTAATCGGGCCTTACCTTTTTCCAAATAAATTAAATGGAGATATTTATACGCGGTTTCTGGAAGAAGTGTTAGATGAATTGTTGGAAAATGTACCGTTAAATATTAGACAACACATGTGGTTTCAGCACGATGGGGCATCTGTTCATTTTGCTGCAAGTGCTAGAAATTTCCTAAACAGACAATTTAGAGAAATATGGATTGGTCGCGGTGGACCCCAATGTTGGCCTCCAAGGTCACCCGACTTAAACCCTATCGATTTTTTTATCTGGGGCTACATGAAGTCCTTAGTGTACGAAACCATCGTTGAAACTGAAGAAGATCTAATAGCGAGAATTCAAGCTGCGACAGAACTCATTCAGTCCAATCCGGAGTTATTCCCAAAAACACGTTTTTCAATGAGAAAACGGTGTAGAACGTGCTTACAAGTAAACGGCCGACAGTTTGAACAACTATTGTAATTTTGTCAATTTTGTTATTGTTGTATCTAATACATTTGTTTGAATTTAATTTTGATAGCTTTTGCGTTATTGTGATTTTTACTTTTATCAAGTTCTCAGAAAATCTCAGAAATAGCATGTATTCTTTTTTCAACTAACGCCTAACGCTTAGTTATTATTCGAAATCGAATTAATAGTATGGATTAAAAGCAAATACTTACTTGTTTAGCAAAACGCCGACGGCTAAATTACACAACAAATCATAATTTGTGAATTATCTAAGTACTTGCAGACTTTTGTTCAGAATCAAATATCTACAACACCGTTCATTTTAGCTCCATAAAAGGTTATTACTTTTTTACCTAAAAATGAACAGAGAATTTAAAAAAATTTAAAAAAAAATATTTGTTCCAGTGGCGTAAAAGATAGGGGAGATAAAAGTTGCCACAAACCCTGATAGCGCGCCACTGGTTAAATTTTTCAAAAGTCAGTTTATGTCAAAATATTACTTTCTTAAAGAGCATATTGGTGACCAAATTTGAAAAAAATATTTGGAGGCGTTTCTGATTTATGACAAATTTTTAATTTTGATTTCAAACTTTTAACACCCTGTATCTCGGAAACTAAGCCCTTTAAGGGTTTATGTTCCCATATCAAAATTCATCAATTAACGAGAGCTCTCTGGGGTAAAGCGTTGTCGGTCGAATATAGTAACACCCTGTATACAATACAATAATTATTTTATTTACAAGTGAAAACCGCATATAAATTTTTCATTTAGATTCGATATTATGACCTTAATAAATCGATCAAAATATAATAAGACAATCACTCATAAAATAAAAGAAACATTTTGTAAACAAATTGTGTGGAATGTTATGATTCTTACTAATTAATTGGAATGTAAACTCATTACACACTTATTACGTACATATCTATTTTGTTTTAGATCTCACAAAAAGTGTATGGCCTTACATCCACAAACAAGCCATCTATCACTAATGCCATGCGATATTAACAACGCTTATCAACAGTGGCTATTTCAGCAGATTAAACCCAAATGGAGTCAATAAAATAGAAATTAAGATTGGAACAGAAGTCTTCCTAACTGTTAAGTCAGCGATACTCTTAGGAAATGCAAATTAAGGGAAAAATGCTGGCTCGCAATTTTTAAATTTCTGTATTTGGCATTACTTTTTATTTTTTGTTAAGTTTTTATTACGTATAGTGAGTGAATCGAGGTTGTCGGAATTCAAGATTTGATGTTACAGTTCTTTTTAAAAAATCAAATATTATGTAAAATATTTTTAAATATAATTCGTCGATATTATACTATTACAGTTACGGGCTATATTATTTAATATTAGATTTTTATAGCCTGTAAAAGATTATCGTTTTAAAGAATATCAAAAATATCACTTGTGTTTGGAAATAAACTAGATTGGACCAAATTGCTGGAAGGACTGATTAAATTATGAGTTTTACTTTAATTTTATTAATAAAAGTTTTAGTATGCTTTATATACTATTGGATAAATGCTTAAGGTATAAGTCGTTTTAAAATATGACGAGGTCAGTGGCTGTTATTTTAAATAACTCGTAAACTCACACAGTATTTATATAGTCTTTTTTCGGATGGATCTGAGTTTTTCGAATTCCATCAGTATATGATTTGATGGATCTTGGACTTACCTTTTTATAAGTAAATTATATAAGTACAAAAGCTAAATTTTAATATTGACAAAGGTACTAATAATTACATAATTATTTATAACAATTTTTCAGACAACAAGCTTTTAGCTGCTTGTATAATATATCCTAACCAATTAACAAATTGCCTTAAAGTGTTTTTGCGTTATTTATTGAAAACCAGTTCTGATTCTATCCTCCAATTCTTGTAGATTGAGGTAGCTCCTAAAAATTACGGGCTTTAAATAAGCTGAAGGAAAAAGTCCATTGGGTTAATACGTCATTCAATATGTTCTCTTTGTCCCACCCATCTTTGCGGAAATTTTCAGATATTTCTTCACGCTAGCAGCGCAGTGAGATAGAGCACCATCTGACTGGTACAAAATTTCATCTTATAGGCTATTTGAATGATTCGGAATATTTAGAGTGAGTTTTTTCCATCCATTTAGGATTACCACTAGATCAATATCGGTATTTTATGGATTTAAATTTTAGATAACTGTTGCTTTGTCAGAAAACAATAATGTTCCTAAACATATTATTGCTATCAATGACTTCCATTATTTCCTCATAAAAATGCAACCTTCTATCAGGATCATGTTCATTCATTATATGATGTATTTACATTTTATATTAATGAAATTTTAGTATCGTTCTTACAGATCTTTCGCTAGTATCGCTGTTTAATGTCAGCTTTGATATTGAAATTTTTGGTTCTTCATTTAGATTAGACTAGAACATTTTTTCGCCCAATTGTTAGAATATTTCCTACATTCACTGTTTCTTTAAAGTTATTGGTAGATAGACTTTGATATTGGAGAAATCCGGACAAGAAATGGTTCATTGAAGTTTATTATTTACTTAAAAAAGGTAAGCCAGAAATCCATCAAACTAATGATTTAACTATACATTGGGTTTTCCAACAATTTTGCGAAATCTTTTTTGGATATATACAAAACAAATTACCCCAAATAATATGGAATCGCTCACTTAATTATGACAGGTTTGAGAATTTTCTTGTAGAAAACCGTAAACAATCAAAAAAAATTATCTTAAAAATTTTACAAATAATTGGTATATTTGGTAAAAGAATATTATTTTTATTTTTATTTCACCAAAATGAAATTTTTTAAACACTTTTAACATGAAGAAAAACGAAAATGTACTCATTTGTTAAGATTGAAAGGATTTTTGTTCATCCATATAAATTATAATTATTATAAATATTCAGAAATCAATGTCAGTGCTTATCAATAAAAATGTGACAATATATATATATATATATATACACGATCTTTTAAAAAGAACTGCAATACCCAATTTATATTCCAAGTTAAAAAGATTAGCTAAAGTTTTGAATGTATTATTGTATGTCTATATTTTAAGATATTTTATGTTCAAAAAAAAATTGAAAGTACAAAGGGTTCAAGTTGGATGAAATTAGGAAATATGTAAAACATCTACAAAATCATTTAGAGAGTTACTAGTCTATGAATTTTTACAGAATCATGAATGCCTGTTAATTTGGAAGTTGCTCATATTGAAATTAGTTCGCACTGGTGATTTTTAATTGCTTGTAAAAGTGTGCGTCTGAACGTCTACAATCCATTCAGTTTCGCTCAAAATCTGACATGAGGTAATTTTTTTAGTTAGAACATGAGTGTCTCGGAGGTTTTAGCTTTGAACTTAAAACCAAATCAAATAATTCACTAATATTTTACAATTAGAAATTTATATTCATATTATTGGTGTAACTCTCCACTTGACTTCTAAAAGTGTTTTATCTAAAGTGGCGATCAGAACAGTAACTAAACCTTTGTAGAACACGAGGCTAATGATGATATTAGACAATGATGATGACACCATGTAAAATAAAAGTTTGCAAATTCCTATAATGGATAGTAGGATCTTTTTTAGAAACTAAAAAGTGGCAATTGTATTACTAGTCTAGGGAAATTGGTTCAATAAATAACGGATTTTGAACGTGTACTTTAATAATTTAATTTCAATTAACACCGCCATAATATTGACATTTATAACCCACTTGTAACTTCAGGACTTAGTACATATATGAGTAGTATATATACATACATAGTATATTAAATTTTATAGCTAAAAATTAGGAAGAGAGTGAGTTAATAAATAGTTTTTCAAATCGCTGTTTGACCTAAACTAAGAGTGTCAAAATAATGAAATGTAATTGGCATTTACATTTAGCAAAAGTTAAAAATAATTTCATACATAAAATTTTGTAAATAATGCAGGGTAAAACAATTAGTCTTTTTTATGATGTTCATATTTTATTTATAATTACGGTATTACTTATTAAATCCGATTTACAGTAAATGTTTTTTTTTTTCGAAATTTCTTAAAAATCGTAAAAATCACATATTTTACACAAACTGGGAAATGTTTTGACAGATATGGAAAACGTTAAAAGAATTATTTTTATTCAAGGATCAGCCAGCGTTGAACCAATCCGATAAATGACTTTTAGAATTAAAGAAATTACAGCTGTAGCTAATTCAGGAACCATTAGGCAACAGCTTTTATTGGGAAGGATAAATGGCCCCAGTAAGCCTTGTACCATAATTATTGTATTTGTTTGATAAGAATGGATTCTAATTCTTTACACCAAAACATTTCTTTTTACGGGAAATACTTTATAAGGGCAAATAAAATAAAATCAGTATTACATAAATAATAAATTTAATCCATAAAGTATGGTTTTATTAAACGCCTAATAAAATAATGAAGTACTTCTACTAAAAAGAGAAAAAATGGAGTTATATTAAAAGTTTATTCATTTAGATCCATTTTTTTGAGAAATTCGTAATAGGTACAAGATAAAAATTTTATGAAGACCGAAAATTTCATAATTCAAAAGAGCGAAAAGAAAAAAAAAACATTTTCAGCCTGTTGCTAAAATTGAGAAATTAGTTATTACTTCATAATCAACAAATATCAGCTACTAATAAAACTGATAAAACTGTATTTATTGATTTAAGTATTACCAAAGTTTGAAGTAATGAAAATAGATCTGTACTAAAAATAAGATTTATGGTGGACTAGAAGGGAAACTTGAATTATCAGGAGTTCTCTAATTTGTTAGTCCCTAAATACTTAAATACCTAAATACTTTTGTCTCAATTTACCGACTCCCTACAGAATTTATGAGATCCTGTATATAAAGATAGTTAAATGTGTTGCATAACTGTTCACTCTTTGATTTTCTGTTTCTAAAATTTTTAGTAGGTCCTTATAATAGTTTTGGAAATATTAGCGACTATTTTACAAGAGAAATATTATTTTTAGGTAGGCGTCTTCTTGGACACAGACAGGATATTTATTGTAGATATGTATCCCGAAAATATTATATAAATACTCTGAAGGTGGCGGTGATCCCAGTTAAATCTTTTTCCATTTTCGAATTTTTCGTAATATTTCTCTTTTTCTAGGGTTTTTCTAATATAGTAAAGAAACATTTTGACAAATGAATCTAAGACGTTTTTCATTTTGTGCAGTTTATAAAAAAAGCCGTAAATGCCTTTCAAATGTTTTTCAGATGTCTAAAAATCATGCTGTGTTTTGACTTGCTTCAACTTGGCAGTTTGTGTTGTAATTATTTATTACATATACTCAACATAGCCAAAGGATGTAAGCATGGTGAATTCTTGTTTTTATTTGAAACTAAATTTTAATAAATACAATCTATTTTTGACAACAGTAAGTACAACATATTTATAACGGGACACATATAATTCTTTATAAACGAAATTATTATAGCCCGGTCCTGGAAACTACTTAACAACCGAATCAAGCAGAGAACAAAAGACTAGCGCCCAACACACTCATCACGGCGTCATTAACAAACACACAGACAATCGAACATCACGGACACACACATAAGAGGAAAAACAAACTCGAGTCATGGAACACCTGGGTGGTTGGCGCATCTCGATATCTCCGATGTTGGAAGCAGCGGTCCATCCAAAAAATAAAACAACCATTTTTAGAGAGAGAGCTAAATCCTTACGGCTAGGAATGTGAATGTGTAAAGGAACCACAGACCCGGCGTCGCCGCCGCGAACTCTGTTGGACATGACAGACCTGAAGACGCGAGTGGAGAGGAGTCGAGACGTCTAAACACAACATCATTTTTAACGTACGTTTAATCAACTTAATAATCAGTTTATTGAAAGATAATGCTGCTTACGAGAGATGGGGAATGTATATTCGTGGTATAAATAATGCAGGTCTAGGTCCGTTAGCATAAATCATCTGAAGTAACATCTGACCTTTTCTACTGTGTTAAATAACATAGTTATGTGAATTTACTGCTGGTCAGTCTAACTCTAAACAGTTTCAATATTAATCGCTTCTATTAGTAAAAGAAGTTTACGTATTCTTTTGTAGTTTTGTTCATGAGTATGAGTCACCTTCTCCAATTATTTGTCACAGTACATAGGCGATGGATCTTGGCTCATATGCTGTAGATTGTGGATTCAAGTCACTGACTCAATAACGTTAGAATTTTCATTTCGCCGCTCTGGTGCTGAGTAATTACACCTTATAAGGTAAAGCTCTATCTTCCTTCTACTGCTCTCTCAAGCTTCTTAGAGGGGGTTTAGAGGTTTGTTCTTAAAGGACAATCAAGTTGATGGTTAAAAACAGAGATACAAAACGATACAAAAACCGAGGCATCGATCAAAAATCATTTTTAGACGTCATCTTCAGCAAAGCTGCAAGCTCTATGTGCCTTACTACTTGAAATATTTTTGGACAAACGATTGGAAAGTTAAAAAATAGTAATATAAAAGAGCGTCCAACAAAGTTAGATAAAAATATTAATTATTTATGTTTATGTCACAGATAATATTTACGGCTCATTTTAAATTAAAAAATATTGTAAACCTCTGTAGTTATTTTTCAAGGTTATCGGAAATGTTGTTTTCAACCCTAAAATTTCTACTTTCAAGACTAAAATGGATGTGATAAGACCATTTACAATAAATCTAATTATCAGATGTTGAGGACATTAGTACTCGTAAAGGAAAATTCGGTTGGATGTGTATGGTTCATATTTGTCTTCACCTTTCCGTCAAACTAACTTACAGAATAGTTCAATAGAAATCCATTTAGAGGCTGTAAAATAGTATTTATTCAGCTACTTTAAAAGAAGTATCTAATAACATTAAAACATTAGTCCCAATGTTAATCTAAGTCTATAGATTCCTTGCGGCTGTTTGCGGAACCATTCTCTAACTCAGCGTCCGAATTGAAGCCCAATTTTTTCAATTATTGTTTTAATGGGCAAAACACATAAAAGTGGCATGGAGACAAGTCGGGGCTATAAGCATGATGTAAAATGTTTCATTTCATATCATCATGTTGAATTGTCTGAGCTATGGGGTGGATCATTTTCATGCAGAAGAATTACACCAACTGTGAGGATTCAAGGACTTTTTTCATGATTCTGTTCGTAAGCGTTTTAAGGTAACTTCATAGCGCTCTGCGTTAATGTTGGCATCATCAACAACAATTTGGTTTAGAAAAGTATGTTGTTGATAGCGCATTAAATGTTATAATGATCATCAGTGAGCAATCATGGGATTCGCTAAGCGGTAACTTTGCGATAACCAGGACTACGGCGCTGAACATTTGAGAAAATTCTCTATCTTTGATACGTCTATTTGCGCCGCATGCAATTTCTGTCTCACATTCTTATCTCATACTGCTCTATGAGAACGACTAGAGTCACCATATCAGATTACCTTTGGATGGATTTTCTATTGTAAATGTCATTTTTTAAATCAGTCACCATACATAGAAATCAATAAACTGCAAATAAATGTCATAAATGCGACAGAATTGCTTACACAAACAATATAAATAGATAAATTCTGCTGCCATAGCGACGAAATCATGGCTACGCTCATTAAACATGTTTGTATTTAACTATCCTCGGATTATTAAATAAATCTGGCACAAATAGTTCTAATAATTCACCACTAGCTCAGCTCTGGACATCCGAAGGTCGTAGTTTTGAATCCTTACTCGGGTAGGATTTTTCTCAATATTATTATCACATATTCGTAAATTTTCATCCTAGTATAATTAAATATAAATTAAACTTTGTCAATATTCTTGTGTCCGTCCGCGTGCCGAACAATGATGATGTTAATAATTATAATAATTACATAAAGGTACGAAACTCGGAATGCATTGTTTAAATAAAAGTGTCCTGATTGATTTGTAGAGGGCTCATTAGAAGAATGGCCGCCCACAGTGGCGGTAGAGTGACGGCAAAAGCGGCCCAAGCCGCTAAGCCCACCCCGAAGTCCGATAACCAGAGTGGAATGCACCATCAACGGATGGACACAAGATGGACGAGATGGACCCTACCAGACGTACAACGCCGAAATTTATTTTTACCAAGAACAATGAATGTATTTGATTTGGAGCAGTCTTTAATTCGAAAAAGAAATAAAAGAAATACTGGAGAAAAAGAGGCTGTGTCGAGTAAAATTTTTAATGCTCATGAACATAGAAATGTTAAAGTTCATTAACCTAAGTGGGCATATGACTATTGTGGCCAATTCCTGGTTAAATAAATAATAGAAAGGATAGGGGAAAAAAGATTTTTCAATAGCTCAAAAATATCCTGTTCGGATATAAAGAAATCTTAAAACAAATCAAAATGAAGTAGTAAACAAGATAGTTACACCAAGTTTTATATATGGATGCTAACCTTGGATATTAATAAAACGATGTAAGAAGTATGAATGACAGGAAATAAGATTCTCATAAAAGATAGAAGGAACATTACCCATAAAACTAGTAGCAAATAAAATAAGTTAAAATAAGTAGGTTCAGAACACGTATACATTGAATAGGAGGAGAAAATCTAATCATATTAGACAAGAGCCTAAGGAAAAAGTAAAATGGGAGGAACAAAAGAAATCTGGGAGGGATTAAGAAATATAGGCAACTGTACTATTCGTTTAGTCCATGAATATTTCTATTTTTCCAATTTTTATTTTGTTTAGGAAGCAGTGCATTTTCTTTACTTTATATATTCAATTAGTGGTTCCTCAATATCTTACTTTTCCTCATTTTTTCTTTTTAAAACCTTTTTTATAACTTACTCTATCTATACCAAATGCAGGAGATATATTAGGTTTTGCTGACGATACTGCCATTTTTTACCAAGGAAGAACCTGGATACAGTTACAGGCAAAAGTAGAAATGGACTTACCAACTATTAAATACTGGTTTGATAGTAAATTATTAACATTAAACTTATACAAGACCTCTTATTTACCATTCAGCAACAACATTCTTAGCAGACCCAACTTTGACCGACTTATTCTTACAAATTCGGGAACAACATCCTATATATCCCTGAGAAAAAATAAAATATTTGGGCGTGTACATGGGCACACGTCTAAAATGGAAGTTGATAGAATAATATAATTAAGCTGTTATCACAACCCATTTAACCAATACTTCCTTATTGTCTTTTAATATGTATCATTTTGTATTATTTTACTATTTTATTATTGTTTATTTTCAAAACAAGTGTTTTTCACTTATTGAGTAAATATAATTTACATTTAACAATTGTATTTTCAGTAAATAAATATTATTATTATTATTATTGTTATTATTATTATTATCTGCTTGCTGTTCAATTAAATTTTCTTTAGATTTTCTCCGAAACGTCTGCATAATATCAATAATTGGGTATTCTTGTCTTTTATGGTTAGATTTCTTTCTTTTTGTTCGATTCTATTAATACAGCTTTTTTAACAAATGAAAATTTCAATAAAAAGAATCATATATATCTGAAATAGAATAAGCACTGAATAATTTTGAAACATACACAAAATTAAAACCATCTACGATTTATTAAATGTTGAGACAAGTAGTTTCGGTCAACAAAGGCCATCTTCAGGTCTTTAATCTTTAAGTGGTAAAAATTCATCTAAGTTATACAAGGAGCAGATAACATTTATCTTGGTTTATAATCTATCTAATTGGAGCAGTTTCTTTTACTAGGATGTTAGACATTTGGATACCAATCCTTGTATTACTTAGTCTCATTTTTCCTCTCATACACCTGAAAATTGCCTACTTAGTTAAAAGCCAGTTACATTAACTTTTAGCACATAGTATGGGATATTTTCTTATGTTTTTTTCCTGGTTTAATTGGAAATCTAAATTTTGTGTCGGAATTTCGAGTTCAAAGGCGGTGTTTCGATTATAAAAGCAGAAAATATTTGCTAAAACTCAAAGTCACCAACTTAACAGGTATTTTTTTAAGTAATGTTTAACTTATGATCCATTATAGAGGTTTAAAATAATTATCTGACAAAGACAAATAATTGCTGATGAGTATCAGATAGCACGTTTAATGACATTATAACCATCAAACTTAAAAATCTAAAAAACACTTCCAACAAAAACAAGTTACCTAATTAGGGCATTTCAAAGATTGTTTCAGAAATTTTCAACTAATCTCAAAGCGATAAAACCAAAACCTCTGTGTGAATTATTAGGAATCCACTCGTGTCCTTACTAATTTGTCTCGCTCTCCTTTTGTCCGGTTGCGCTTTCGATTGTTTTCGATGTGTTTATCAGCAAAAGTATTAGTGGGCTTTGAGAAGGTTGGGATTTTCGAGATGGGACCACTGATAGGTCCTTTGGAATGCCATTTTTTGGTTCTATGGTAATACAAAAATCGTGTTAGGGACACCACACACTAACATCTCAACTACCGCTTATGGACATAAAAATAAAAATGTTCAAGGATGGGTTGATGAGTGTTTATACAGGGCGATGTACAAATCCATGGGATATATATTAACCAGTCTTCGTGTACTTAAAAATTAAGTTTTTAAGGGTATAGCCAAATATTTTTAATTAAATTGTTATCTTACTTTATTGAAATTATTCATAATAAATATGAAAAGATAAATAATACTTACCTTGAATTTCCACAGTCTTCCAAATAGATTTAATAATATTCATGTCTACCTAGTTTTCGGTATATGATAATACCATTTTCCAAGACAGAAAGAAGTTTGACAGATCTTTTATAAAAACGTAAATAAATTTCATGTCATAAACTTGACAACCAATCAGTATTAAGCAATATTTTTTCTAAAAATATATTTGGTTAGTATTATTTTGTTCAAAAGGTGATCTAAGATAATTGAACTGCCCAGGTTTAGTTGTTCATTCAATACTGTAAATTGAGGATATTTTAGATCTTTCTTTATTTCATATTACTCCAAAAAATAAAGTTCTTCATTCTTGTCATTTATATGAAGTATTTCCACTGTTGTTTCAATTGTATTATTAAGTGTAGGTTTATGTTTGGTGTCAATGATGTGAATGATCTGTTTTGCTTAATGTGACTTATCTAGTTGTTTTAATCTATAAGCTCGTAAGTGCTCGCAGTAGCCTATGTTAAAATTTTCTAATGTCTGGCCAAGATAGATGGCGTTACAATCCAGACAATTTAATTTGTAAATACCCGATTTTGAAAATTTATTAATTTTAGGTGTTAGGTACATTTAATAAAAATGAACCTACATTATTTCTTACTTTAAAAGATATTGTAGAAAATGTTGTACGAGTAATAATTTTTGATATTTTGTTTGAAATATCTCCAAAATATGTAATTGTTCTGTATGACTCGTCATTTTTAGGTTGTTCGGAAAGATCAGGTTAACGACAACCTTCTCTTCCTTTTTATTAATCAACCTATTTATTAGATATATTGGATAATTATTAGAGGTAGCGATTTGTTTTATTATATTAATTTCTTTTTTAAAACCATTCTTACTCATTGGTATTGAAAAGGCTCTATTTATCATTGAATTATAAGCTGCTAATTTATGTGACATAGGGTGATTCGATTTATTTGTATGAGTTGGTTTACGATAAATTGAATATTAAAGATTACAGTTTACTCTTTTGATATTTATATCTAAGAAATTTATAGAAATTGTTAATACAATTAAAGAAAACTTCTAATTATCTATCACTACCTGTAAATCCAACCAAAACATCATCAGCATATCTATACCAAAACAACACATTTTTGGAGATATTTGATTTAAAAATGTAAATTATCCATATAAATATTTGCCAAAATTGGTGATACTGGAGTACCCATTGGTAATTTATCATCAAAAACAAAGTAATTTTGATTGATACATAAATTAAATAGGTTTATAATTTCATTGACGGAAATTTGGTTAATGCGTTTTCTTTATAAGAATTTAGTTATTAATTGTATACATTCACATGGAGGAATTTTTGAAAACATATTACTAACGTCAAATGAAACCAATTTTGTATTTTCATTTAATTTATCTGTATTTAGTTTATGTATCAAATCTAAAGAGTTTTTCACTGAGTAGTTTGATATGTAACCGTAATTAGTTAAAGTTTTAATAAGAAACTCTGCTAATTTTGTATTTGAGGTTGAGGATTTTTTTGAATTATATGTTTTTTATCATAGTTATTACAAAGGGATTTTGATTGATTAACTAGTTCCGAAACCTTATCTGAAAACACCTCATTGACACCAAACACAAACCTACACTTAATAACACAATGGAAACAAAAGTGGGAGTACTTGATATAAGTGACAAGAAAGAAGAATTGGAAGAATATAAAATAAAAAAAAACACCTAAAATATCTTCAATATACAGTATTGAATGATCAACTAAACCTGGGAAGTTCAATTATCTTAGATCACCTTTTGAACTAAATACCTATATAATACTAACCAAATATATTTTTAGAAAAAGAAAAATATTGCTTAATAATGATTGGTTGTAATGTATATGACATGAAATTTATTTACGCTTTTAAAAAAGATTTGGAAACTTCTTTCTGTCTTGTGGAAATTCAAGATAAGTATTACTTATCTTTCCATATTTACTTAAATATTTTTAAGTTATTTATATTATTATTAAACGCAGATGCTGGGTTTACAAATGGGTTTTGGTAAAGAGGAATACTTCAGGTAGTAGTTCATATTAATTTAAGGCATTAGGGAATTGGAAATAAAATCCAGGATTTCTTTTCAATGTTAATTCTAAGATTGACACCCGACAGTTTCGGAATTCTTACAAATTTCACTTGGGAATTATGTTATATTTATAAATAGGAAATATTGTTAAGCATTTAATACTTTTAAAATAAATGTTTACTTTTCCAACACATAATAATAAGCTATAGTTAAACACAATATTGTGATGAAGTTCTTAGGCTTCTACGGCCACAAAAATTCTTAGAGTTGATTACTGCTTCTGGAGGACCACGTAATTTTTGAGATATTTCTTAACGTTTCGCCGTCTGTAATAAACGCCTTTTTCAGCCTCTGGCTACGTTGAGTAGTTGAGTTACCGTACACATCTCACCTCCTGAAACATGACACCTGGCTAGATGTGTTTCGCTTTTGGCTATTAAGTATAGTTGAGTTATCGTGTACATCTCACCCCATATGTGTTTGGCCTCTGGCTACATTGAGTAGTTGAGTTACCGTATACATCTCACCTTTTGAAAAAATCGCTTATAATAGACGGCGAAACGTGGTCCTCCGAAAGCAATAATCCTCAATATCATGATTGTAAAATTTCTAGAAACAGCAATAGATTGCAGATCATGTAGCATAGATTATGTAGTATAGATACGGTATCTGAAAACAGCAGAACCGTTTATAAGTCCAAGCTAATGCTTTTGACGTTTTATGACAATTAATGGATAAGTGAAATAGAGTTTTTTTTCTGTCAGCAATTTGCGATATCAGTACTGATAATAAAAATGGAGCTGTTAGGAAATTTTATTGAATAATATTTTTTGTGTTGAAAATTCACTAAATTTTGTACAATTACTTAAGATTATAATATTATTTCAACAAAAAGAATAATAATTAATCTGTCTAGAAAGTGCTAATAAGCGAAATATAAATAAATGAAATTTTTAGGCTACTCCCAATTCAAATTTTATTTTCTCATCCTTGAAATAAGAAATATATAATATATTTTTTAAAGTGATCTAAATGTTATTACAAAATAATTATTATGGTGGTTTTGATTGAAGTTAATATTTTTGTAAGTATTTTGATTTCTTAAAATAAACCATTTTTTGTGAAACAAATAATACGCATTTTTAATAAATTTAATAAAGAATCAAAATTTATTGTCGAATCCAAAAAGTAATTTTTTGTATAAATAACTTGAATAAAATTGCTACCTCTTCCTTTAAAAAAATAAACTCATTTTAAAGCCATATAACGTGGTCTTTAGAATGACCCTGTAAACAGGCTTTTATGTACTATCCCGATAATGGATGTAAATGAAGTGGTATTTCGAATGATATGATGCTTGTTTCGGTTATAAAACTTTCTCAGAACCATTCTTAATAAATCGATAATTTATCTTAAAACATTACCAACTTCAGATCAAAAAAGTTATCATGGTCATCAGTTTGTTTATAGAACTAGATAAGATTTTTTTTTTGTAATGTGAGAGGTAAGATGTAACACAAGCTGTAAACAGCATTTTACAGGTAAGTGGAAATATTGTGCAAGAATTGATAATCCCAGGAGTACATAAAGTGTTTGCAACTTCTGTTAATATTAGATGAGTAACGAGGAAGTTTAATGTGTAAAGAAGTTTAATTCTAAATGTTTTCATTTTTGGTTTATTTTATTAGTGTAGGACTCTTTTATTTAGGTAATAACAAACTAGATTTGTTATATTTTTTATTCAGAACTGAATTGTGTTTTGTTTATGTAATTCATAAGCTTGAAAAGTCGTTTAATGTAACATAAAAGTGTACTGAGATTAAATGGGATGGAAATAGTTATAATAAATTTATTATAAATAATCAAGCCAGTTCGACTGTATCTAAAAAATTAATCTAGACTTAAAAAAAATATTTTAGGTGTAAACAAATCAATAAAAAATATACCTGCTTTCGAAGTAGGTAATATTTTTTTATTTTACAATAAATACAGAAATATGAATGTATCGAAAGTATGTTAACGAAAATACTCACAAACCAAGGAAACCATCAACCATAGCTTATAAGATGAAATGAAGTGGTTTGAGAGTGACTAATCTGTTTAACGATAATATTCGTCCTCAAAAAGGTGTTTCATTTAATTGGCTTATTATTTTTAAGCGGCCAAATATTTTTCAAATGTATCACTTCAGGCTTAAAAGCTTCTTCAAGGAAGGCCAATGAATTTTGAAGAAATTTTGTAGGGGTCAAGAAAATTGGGGGGTGACAAATCGACAAACTATTTCATTTGTTCGGGAATCATCTCAAGATAAAATTCTTGGCAGATATTTTCACATTTGGAATTTACCATTAACCAAATCATTGTTGTTTCATACCTTTGTAGGTAAAATAATAGTTTTGGGTATTGTGACAATAAAAATTCTTTACATTTTTCTTTTACAGAGGCGTACAATTTTTAAATAATTTTGGACAACTGAAAATGTTCCTAATCAACTATGCAAATAGATATTTTTTTGATACAAATAAAAAATAATAAGCTAAAGAAACGCCGACTAGTCGAAAAATAAAAACTGAAAGTAGGCGTAATACGCAAAGAAATCACAATCAAGGTTGAAAGCAAAAAGAAATAAAAAAGGAAGACCCAGTTGAAGATCAATTCAGAAACATAGTAGATAAAGATCTAGCACTAGCCAGAAATGAATTGATAAGGATATAGTGAAAGAGTATTAGGAATTCAAGTCCAAATTGGCATTATACCACAAAGGTAAGTAAAAGTAGTAAGATTCACAAATATAAAAATTTAATAAAAATTCTAAGATTCTCTTTTGCTACGCCTCTGTTCAATCAGCCAGCACTTCAGCGGTGATCTAGTAAAGTGGATCTTTTGTATTACCTGTAATAAACTTAAGTGCAAATTCATGCTCCTACCCCAAGAGAAATGACTTTACAATTCAAGCTTCCGGTCGGCAACGTCTTTCTTTGTCTGTCAAAAATATCGAAGACGTCATATATAACAAGTTAACTCATAGTTAACCTATTTTTCCGCATTCCTTTGCTCACCAATAACAATGTCTAAGAAATTATTCTATTTTGGACTTATCTTTATGATTTTCATGGTTTTTAATCTGGACCTCACGCGTTTGAAATTTATTTATCACCACATTCTTTAGGAGTCGTAATAATAAATGGTAAGAAAGAGCTTATACCAAATTTGCCTAACCAGGAAGTTCACAGCAATTGATTTGTCCGAAAATTATTTCATAATTTTATCTAATTTATAATATTATTAATTAAAGAAAACAAGAAGTGTTTAAAAACCGATACCTAAATAGAGCTTATTACATAAACTGAATATGGATTAATTAACAATAAGAATATGTTCAGGAGAATGTATGGATTGAACTTCGACAACCGATTATGATATTTTCCTACTTATTTTTATTATATACTCGTATTTACAACTTAATACATTACATAACAAGGAAGATAAGATATTTTCGCACTAGTGACTGTTATTGCACGAACAGCAATTTTTAATGCGCTCTTAATTATTATGATAAAAGGAAAAATGATTATAAATGTACCTTTATTGTAATGGACAAATTGAAATACAGAGCGAAGCTTTAAATTTACTTTAAATTTATCCGCCCAAATCAGAACGCGAATTTAAATTACGACATTGAAATATGTACATCCGAATTTAAAGTTACGAGGGCCCACCATAATTACCCGAATTATGAATAAAAACGCAGAATTCTCACAATTTTCTTTTCATTTTTTTAACGTAATCTTCTTTTAGGTCGGCACACTTTTCCCAACGTCTCTGCCATTTCTTTAACTCTGCCAAAAAATTCGATTTGTCAAACTCTTCAAGATACACTTCTGTTCTCGGAGATAACCTCTTCGTTAGGCTTGAATTTGTCACCCAAGCAATATTTTCATGTTACGGAACAGAAAAAGCGGGAAAGAAGTTAAGTTAGGAGAGCACGGTAGGTGCGGCAGCAGTTTGTAGTGCAAATCATGCATTTTGGCCGTGACAATTCCGGATCAATGTGCGGGTGCGTTATCGTAGTGAAACAACACTTTTTTCTTAATAAAATGGGACAAAGGCTCCTTTAATTTGATATCGAACCGGTCCAATAATTCATTGTAATACTGTCCTGTGATCGTTCTTACTTTCTGCAAAAAGTCTATGAGGATTATTCCCTTCGAATTCCAAAAAATCATGGCCATGACCTTTTTGTCCGATGGGACAGTCTGCCTTCTTCGGGGCCAATTTATTTAGAAAAATTCATTATTTGAGTATTGTTTGGTTTCTGGTATACAATAATGTATCCAGGTTTCATCAACGGTGACAACACTATGCAAAATCTCAAATTCTCATTCGGATTTGGCTTAAAGACTTCCAAACCCTGCTTTGATATTGACAGCCCTGTTTATCGCAAGCAATCGTGACATCCATCGGGATGACGTCTTTTTTATCTTAATTTAAGTTCGGCGATCAGTGAGAATCATGACGTGGACTATTTTCATCGATTTCCTCCTGCGCCTCTTCAAAAACAGAAGTACGATTACATTTAAATTCTTTGAAGCAATATCTTACAGTTGTCATAGATGATGAAGGATCCTCATAGACTTCGTTTTTAGTTCTTCGTATATTTTTCCAGCCAAAAATGAAATGCGTATTACTGATCGATATTGATCTTTTTCATGTTAAACAACTTGCTGCCAAATAAAAACTAAAGAATGAATCAATTTGAAATTTGGTATTGAGATGTCTTCAAACAGGGTACTTATTGATCCAAAATTGTTCAAATTCGGAATAAAATTGCAATCATTAGTGATATACGAATAGATTTATTATTTTGTTTATTACAACTCAGTACTATGTAATACGTAATAACAAACAATATTTATTTATCAACCCTTAGGGTAGGCATACATATAAATTCTAACACGACCCTCGTATCTTTATTCATAATTTACTAGCTTGGAAGTTTTCAAATTCATATCCATCATATTGAGAATTGCGTCTTTCGGTTTTCTAGACGCATTTTTTTAATTTTGATTTTGCTGACTCTATAATGTGTCAACCGTATTTAATTAAGTAATAATGTATTTCTTGCAAAACTGGAATCCAGTGGGTACTTTTCTTAAATATTTTCGTTTATTGCATTGTTATCTCTATAATTTGCACTTGTTATCTTCCCTAAATTTATTGTGCTTTTATTACTTATCTCCATCTTTTTGTAAGAGGGTAAAATTGTTATTTATTCTTTTTTTTTGTAACAGGTACTTCACTTTTACAGCCACTATTATACTGGTGAAGTGCCTTGAAATATTTCATTCATGAAAAGGTGAGAGTACTACTTTATGGTGCATTTAGTAGTACTATTTTCTTGTGAAATAATTTGTACAGCATTGCTAACCTCTTTTATTTAGATATTACCGGAAGTGTCCCGAATTTGTTAGTTTTACCTTTATTTCCTTAGAAATTAACTTATCTTTAATATATTTAAACAACATTTAAATTCAGTGCCTTTTTAAATATTTAAAATAAAATATTTTTGAAAGTAGAATGTTTATTTCAAAATTCATAAGTTTCTAAAAATTCAGTGCATCTTTGACAAAGATTAGTTATTGTTAAAATACGAAGAATTCACAAATTTTCTGTCGGAACAATTCGTTTCTAAATCCTTTCATCGTTTACCGAAACATTCCTAAATGGATCACTTCGAAAAACAGAAACATTTGCAAATGCTGTCATCGTTGTCATCAAAAGAACAGAGATCACTATCACCTCGGACCTCCGCAGTGCCAGGTATTTTTCAAAAACACATCGCTTTTCATTAAACTAAGAAGACATAACTAACCAAGTGAAAAAATACTCTTTACTGTCTTATCTCTTTAAGATCGAAAAATGTATTGATGTCGGTTTTTCGATACATCGATTTCACTTTGAATATTCTTAAGAGATTTATGGGATTCCAACGAGTTAAAATCTTGGTGTGCTTTCGAAAATGTGACTCAGGCCCTAAGAATTTGCGCTTAAAATGTCTCCGATATTTATGTATATTTATTACTAGTTTAAACTCGATATTTTCTGCTATTTCAACCATTACATATGTGAGAACATTTCATATATTCATTATTTATGATTAATATAAACACTCCTAGTTACAATGAATCCTGTGGAAAAAATATTTAAAATTTGATTTCAACAAAAAATAAGTAAGTATTTTATTATTAAATATGTTCTGTGCTGTAAATGCCAATAGAATGAAGCAGCTATTTAATCCCGGATTAATTTGGATTTACACAAAAGCAATCGACAATGGACTAGTGTGCTCTAATTATTGTTCTTATTGAACAATCACCTGAAGAAAAAAAAGTCTACTCTGTAGTCTTTCTAGATGTTGTTTAAGTTTCGAACAAAAGACTGAATCATGAAAGAAATACCTGAGATGTGTGAGAAAGTACTACTGATGAGACTACATTACTTACAGTTGACGAAATGCCCTCTAGAAATGGTATATTAAACTCAATGAGCTGAGATCTATCCATGTAAATTTAACCTAAAGGAGCCACTTGCTGTACAAATACTTGGCAACATGTTAAGTTGCGATGGGTATTGACAACAATTGAATTGCAAATAAAAGCAGCATTATTGCTTTATTGAAAGAAATTTCAAGTAGTCAAGCTATATTAAGATATTGATCCTCAATCAGATTATTAAAACGGTATTTGTGACTTTACTGCATCTAAATATAGTAATAACAAGTCGATTCGGGTGTTCCAGAATAAAGTACTACACAACATTGTGATTGTTTCATTATATGTGTGTAATGCCTAACTTCATCGAGACCTTGGCATGCCAATTGTTACAGAATATATTTGTTTGAATAACAAAGCTAAACTCCACTTTCAGCCTTACGCACTATCTTTTCAGTTTCTGAACAGCGAACACCAGATCCAAAAATTGAAGAAGTTCAAACTATTTCAACTTGTGTAATGGGTCTATGAAAACAGAGCAAATTGCTTGTGTAATAAATAATAAATAAAAAATAATTACTTTTAGCAGGTACTAATTTGATGCCGTCAAATTTTATTTTTTTCCTTCGACTTTCATTAAAAATTAATTTTCCGTTTGGTATTTAGTTTTATATAATTAGTAATATTTTAATAATGTATAAATCACGTTTGTCATCTGGAAGATAATTAATGTTATATCTACTGTTACAATTGTAATAAAATAACAGACATATTTTATTACAAAATAAAATTTTATCAACCAAATTCTGACAAGGTTATAAATAATGCTATGGGTACTAGAAACATTTATTTGTACTGGATACTGATAAACTTAAACCTTACAGCTCTACAAATTTTAATAATAATAACAATAATAGCAATAATTTTAATAAGAACACTAATAATAATAAATACTAAACATGGCTTTGTAAGTGAGCAGAGGATAACAATTCTAATTTTAAAATTTTCTTTTAATGTTAAACATACAATTTTACTATCTATATATTTAATAGCTTCAAACTTATAACAAGCCGCTTAATATTTGAAAGTAAACCAGGAAAGAAGCAATACGAACCTTATTTACAAAACAAGGGAATAAATACTACATGATTTCTAAAGCTAGGAGAAGAGGAACACATTAAAAAGTAAAAAACGCCTATGTAAAGGAATAGAACAATAAAGTCCCTGTGTCAAGCGAGGTACCCGCCGAAATTGTCAGATTGATAAGAGATAGCAAAGTTACTCAATAACATCTTTGGAGAACACGTCTTAGCTGTCGCATGGAAGAATGGTCCTAATCCGGAAATCTGAAAAGATCGAAGAAAATCCAAGTTACTATCGCGCACTATACGTATTGGATCCAATGGGAAAAATCTAGGAATATATAGCGGGAAGATTAAGGCTGAAGTTGGAAAGCAAAGAAAACCTGTCAGATAAGCGTTCTAAATTAGAAAGAAATTATCTACACGTCTCCCTCTAACGGAATTTCAAAAAATAGCAGAATCGAAAATGTATAAGAACCTAAGAACTAAAGGATGAATATAATAACGGCTTATATGATGGAATAGTGAAAATCAAAAACCACGAACAGACTCAGTTGGTAGCTGAACACTGTAGTCGTAAGAAGAATTGAAACAGAAGTAATGATAACTCCAAATGTTGGTAAAAAATCATGAAATAGAGCCATCACTATTGATTGGTAAGAAAAAAAATAGACTTCAATCAAACTAGAATGAGTTCCGATTGTAGCAAAAAATATCGGTACTTACCTGGGCGTTACGATGCACCAAAATCTAAATTTTAAATGGATTTTAGAACGAGTTAAAGCTAAATATAAGCAGACATAAGCAGCTCTGCTTAAATAATGTTTAAACAATAAGAGTTAGTGAAATTAAAGGCAGAATGGTCCTAGTAGCATTCCAGGGAATTATATTGCATGCATTAATTACTTAATATGGGATAATGCCTCAATTTGGAAGTGTAATGTAAAATTAATTGAAAATACACAGCAGATTCTGGATAAGAGTCTGCAAGGGCTTCAATACCAATATCCACAGAAAGCAGTCGAATAATATCTGGAATAAAATCCATACAATTGCTACTAACGTTTAGAGAGATGTGAAACGATCGGCAAAAATGTCACTGAGAACAAAAAGCCAAAGAAAATTTGCAAGAACAATAGAGAAATAACCAGAAGAGTAGATGGACATGTCTTCTGATTCCTGTTTTAACAATATAGATAAAGAAGGATGTTGGACAAGTTAACCACCATCTGACCGAATTTTATGGAATATTATTTCAGGACAGGGATTAACAACCATTTTTTCCTAAGTCACAAATTGGTGCGCGAAAGAACACTCGTGGGGGACAGCATTAGATTCCAATTACCAAAAAAGAACATTATCGTAACCATGATATCAGATATGGAAATATGGCACAAAGTGTAGAAAATTATTGTCAGGATATAAAAGAGAAATAGGTGAAATAGAGAGAATGGATAAGAAGAAAAAAAAAAGTAAACACTATAGTTAGACACAATAAGAAATGGATATATAGAAGATAGATACAATTAAGATGGTTGGATGGAAGAATGACTTTTTTCAAAGGTTTGCAACACTTTCGTTATAGCGATTGAGTTACTGTCTTTTACCATGATTCTTGTATCCCCTGTCACACAAATGTGACAGATAGGTTATATTTTATACACATTTGAGAAAACTGTTCACGTTGTCGCGTGAATATGAAGAAAAAAAATTTAGAGTGTTAATAAAACATTTTTCTGCTTTTAAAAGTGGCCATATGAGCACGAATTGGTTTTTTACTGTTACCACTACAGATAACTGTTAACAAATTCCTGGTAATGAAGTAAATATTTCAATCGAACTGGTATGCAATATTTTGCAAAATGTTTTAAATATGAAAATGCTAGCTGCAAGATTAATATCGGTTTGGCTTAATGAAGATCAAATGCGCGTTCATATTACAATTCAGAAGAATGTTTGGCTGTCTTTAAATGTAATTTAAGCGAATTTTTCCGTTGGTTTGTCACTGTGGATGAAACTTGGTTTCACCATTATTATCCTGAAATCAAAATGCAGTCAAAACAATGGATTTCTCAGGGGAAATATGCCCCAAAGAAAGCAAAAAGAGTGTTTTCGGCCAATAAGATCAGGGCTACAGTTTTTTGGGATTCCAAAGTGTTTTGTCGATTATTTACAATAAGAAAAAGCGATAACTGGACAATATTATGGTGATTTGCTGACAAGTTTTGATACCGTACTTAAGAAACGACCATATTGGTTAAAAAAACATGTGGTTCCATCACTATATGCGTTACAATTTTCTACCTCATCTAGCGTATTCACCAGTGATTTCTTTTAGTTTCCAAATTTAAAAAATAGCTGGGTGGAAAGATATTTCAAAGAAATGAAGAGGTGATAGCAGACATATGTGTATTTTGAAGTCTTTTTGAAAGATTACTTTTTAGGCGATTTAAAAAGAATGGAAACCGGCTGGACCAAGTAAATAGAATTAAAAGGAAAAAATAAAATATATTTATACAGTGAAAAAGCAATTTATCGAAAAGACTTCGTAGGTATGTAATGTTTGATGGTGGTTCCCCTATACGCCAGAATAAATAAGAAAGCGGTTTCTTATAGTCTTTTTTAGCTATTAAAGATTTTTCCCTATGAAAAAAAATCCTAGTGTATTAGAAATATGAATGTCAATCTTAGTAAACTATTAAAAAAACACTGAACGAAATGATTCCTTCACGAAATGATTCTTTCATTGAGCTTTTGATCAAATTATAATAGCTAATTGGTTTTAAGGTAGCATTTTTAACTTTTCTTCTAATTTTATGTTAATTGCTGCGATGAATTATAGATTGTTCATAATTTCATGAAAATTGCCATGAGATAAACTCTTCCATATTTGTCGATTAGTAACAAAGTGCAGTTTTGGTAATATTATAGTAAATGCTCATTGTCTCTCAAAATATCTTGTATAATTACCTAATTTGTAAAATCATATTTTGATACAAAGTAGCACGTAGGAATCTAAAGCCGAAAACTGAAAACTCTATCAATACTTCAGAGAATTCTTATTCATGGCTGGTGATGGCCAATGGCCGATATTTTATATAGGTAATTGTAAACCTATGTTCTGTCCCAGCAGATAAATTGTTGAAGAACCGGGGCCCGTCAAAAATGATGAGGGATATGATTTCGTACCACCTGAGGTTATCCTCCTTTTGTTTTTACCGCTCTGTACTTGTTGTGACTGGTTAGGGGTCCGGCAACGACATTCTTTTCAATGGATTCCCATGTTTTATACGCATTTTCTCATGCCCGGATACGCGGGATATAGACCGTGGGCCAAAAACGGCGTAGAGTATATTCAAGCAAACCTTTATATTTGACATTTGACGCTAAATTCAATTTTTTATTTTCTATTTTCAAAATATTATGGAATGTATGTTACAATTGCTTTTTATAAAGAGACTAAAAGTTAATCGCATTAAACATTTAAAAAACTTAGTTAACTAGTTTGGCTACGATTGCTAAAAACTAGATTCTACAAATATACTAAATTTTTTGGATTTTTATTGAACAATATTTCCCCACAAAGACAGTTTTAGACCTTATAGGCTTATTATACCTGACAATGAAAATAACGTGAATTGTAGTTAAGAATGTTAACGGGTACCGGACCAATCAGCGTATTGAATTCATTGCATCTCCTAGCGACATTATCAAATGCATTAATTCTACAAAATAAATCGGTATAAAGTTTGTTTTGTTGAATTGTCACAATATTATGTTAAGTTCTTCTATCCAGCAAGAAATACAATCCATTAAAAAAAAATAGATTGATCTTCATTAATTTGTTGAAATGACGTGACGTGTCATAAGCATTTCTTTACACACTTTTGTCGCAGTTGTTGCGATTGGGGAGTTATAGTTTGATTTTTGTCTATCAATTACTGTTTATAAAAAAATAGTTTACTTTTGTATTGAAAACATAATTAATTAAATTTAACTTTTGTTAATATAGCATCAAATTTTATTTTATACCTTAAAATTATCATTGCTAGAAACACCCAAGTTTAATAGTATTATTCATCTTAGGTATTATTATATATATATATATATATATAAAAATAGAAACATTTCAAAATATCAATTTGTTATTACAATCAACAGTAGTAGTATAATAAAATTAAGTAAAACATTCTACATTAAAACATTGCCTCTTTCCAAAATACTTTCAGGGCATTTATTATTTGAAATAAATAGTTTTAATTAAGTTCACCTTCTGTTATCAATCTTTCCTTATTTTCTTCATATGAAGGAGAATTATCATTTTCTTTAATGGCAAAAGAATTATGCATTTAAATTTTTGGACCCGTACGAGTGCCAAAAATCTGCACTATTTGAATTTTTTTATGTGCAGATTTCTTTCAGTAATAGTTTCCAATGCTTTTTATAGCTATATTTTATTGCTTCAAAGAGCTTCAAAAGTTTTACACTTTGCAACTTCATTGGTGCTGTGATTCTGCGAAATCTCATGTATACTAATATTTACATTTGGATTAATTTCTGTTATTTCCCTCTATTTCGTCTAAACTATATACTTCATACTCAGCATTTTATAAAATTATCGGGATATTTCCCCTGGGTGGAGTCATAGATAAAATTTAAAAACAAAATTGGGGTTTATTTACAATTATGAGATGATTATTTTGATATCTTATGTCACTAATTATTTTGTTGGTTTTTGCCAAGAAATACTGCGACCTTATCAAAATATGAAAATATTGGCAAAAAATTGAAATATAAAAGCCTATAACTTTTTATTTACTATACATTTTGAACAACAGATTATTATGACTCTTAGTTGTTTATAATAAATCAAAGCTCCTATATCTCCTATGTCTGGATTACCATTGGAGTACCTAACATTAAAATTTTCCAAATATCTATTAGGTATCTGTGTTTCTTACTAAAATTTTGGCAACTGTATCTCAATTGCATTTTCATCTTTTTTTTTGGCTCTAATAAAAAATATTTTGCTATGAAATTGATCAATAATTAAAATAATATTTTAACATATATATCGGTAAGAAACTATTTTATTTAGACATATTAATTTTGCTGTAGATAATTCATAATCCATATTTTCAAAATTTAGATTATGGATTCATTTATTAGTGCGAGGAGAAGTAACAACCTTTTGTTCTGGCTCTTTGACTATAAGGAGATAATGCAATCATTTTATTTTTTATGTGCAGGTGGCTTATTTCAGAATTTTCTACTTGTTAGTGGTGAGAGATGAGATGTTGTAGTAGTACTGAGAATTCAAATGTCATAAAATGGGTTATAATAATAATCACTTAAAAGGGCCACGGGATATTTAATTTTCATGTTTCGAAATTAATTGAATTCATAATTTAATTAAAAATTGGGCTTTTAGTATCAATAATTCAAGAATATTGGGATGTAGTAATTATTAAGACTCAAATTAGTTTTATTCAAATTAAACTTAAGACGAGAGGGGTCAGAAACTGGTTCTTAACTAAATGATCAATTAAAGAGTAAGTGTAAATTTACTTTGTACCATGTTTTCACACATTAGTACCATTATTTATCAATAGTTGGTATGCCATAAGTATACATTAGTTGTTAATTTGTTTAAGTTGTAACAATTGCCATTTTTTTATTTGATATGCATGCAATGAATAATTAGCTTTTATTTTCATATGTTGTATTTTCTATATTTTACCGATAAACAGTAAGATGTGACTTTAACTAGTAGTGGAACCGTTTTCTAAAAAAATCTTAACGGTTTGTTTTGTATTTGTCTTTCTTTAGATCTAGGGAATCTATAAAAAGAAGAAGTTGAAGAAAAAGAATATGACAGCAGAAAAAGTTTAATAATTTAGAAAGAAGCGCATATTGAAGATTCGGATATCATTGTTTCATCTAATAAGTTCACTTGTCCTATTTTTTCTCTATTTGCAGGGTGTTTGGATGATGGGTGCAAAGCTTTAAGGGGAAGATAACATAGACCATTTAGAACCATTTTACCTATGGAAATTTGAATATTTCTTTTATATTTAATTTTTAAGGTGTTTGGTACAAAATCCTAATATTTTACAGTTAATTGCTGATAATGGTCCGCTTGACCACCTACCAAACATCTTGTATACTTTTGGAAAGAATCAAGCCTAGTTTAACTCATAAGCAAACTAAGCACGTGATTAGAGTCCCAGTAAATTAGAGGGCATCGTATTTCTTTTTTCATTTCTAAATCAAGAAGAAAGAAATGTAATTTGAAAGTTGAGTTTCTCACAATAGGGATTTATTTTATATAAATTGTCATTAAAAAGGATCCTATAAATTAGGACATTATACAAGGGGTTAATCCCTCCATAGAAAGAATGTTATGAAATAACCGTTATTATACATAAAACATCAAAGAATGATGTCTATTATTCCCTCAGTTTAATATTAACAAGTTAGAAAGGTTTGCATGATAAAAATTTAGTATAGTAAGCAGAAGATAAAATGATGATAAGCCACAAACAAATCAATGAAAACTATTTATGAGTGTCTTAAAATATTTAGGATGTGTAAGGAAATGAGAGGTAGAAACATAACGAATCTACCATTGGCAACACCCACTCTCTTAACTTTTCAAATGCATAAATCATTCAAGATCAGCAAAAAAACAAAAACAGTTGGAATGAACTTTTAAGGGAAAGAACATACCTAAAATAGTATCAGTATTATGAGTAAATCAAATTTATATCTATATAATGGCTTTTTAGTATTTCTTAAGAAAGTAATAGATAGAATAAGCAACATTTGAAAGCTCACTGCTAGAAATTTTATTTAGTATAATTTTTTGTACCTACGTGTTTCTAGATTGAAATGATTTCTGATTAACCCATATTATATTTACATATTCTCACAGTTGTAACTTTCTTTTAACAGTTGCTTAAATAATAACACGTCGACTGTAAGTAACAACAAATATGTTCTAAATACCTTCGATTAAATTAGAGTTAGGCCGCCTAGAAAGTAAACAAGCATTAACACCTCAGCTAGTTCCCAGATTATTTTCGTAAATAGAACGCAGAGTGACTGATGGAGGCCGCTTAGCATTTGTAAACACCATTTTCTTTCATTGTGTACTTTTATGTTTAATAAGGCGGTTGTTTAAGTGCTACTGTAACAGCTACTAATTGTGTAGGGAGGGTAAATTCTTTACAATCTGGGCGTGGGTTTCAAAAGCTCAAAGGATATGTTATTTTTTAAACATTTATATATTCTGTTCATTTAATTGTGTTTTAAAATAAAGGACGTTCATTTTTCGGGAAAAAATAAGGTATACATTGATAATATATGTGTTAAATTTAGTTTTTGGGTTACATTTCAGAAATACTTAATAATGTTAAAAAATCATATTATCAAAAATGCCTTTTTTTATTTTAGCTATTTGTGTATTATTGTATATAATCATTAAAGATATGCTTGATATTGACACTGAAAAAAATAGCCTTCGCATTTTAACAAAAATCCGATAATGTTTTATAGGTTCTTGTTTTTTATCGGGTAAAACAAAAAATGTTAATGGTATGTAGTGTGTCGGTCGTCAATGGCATTTAACTGCAGTGAAAAATTACACAAAATTTTTAAATTAAATCGGTCGAGCTCTTTCAGTTTTTTAGCTTATTATGAAGATTCTGAAAAATTGTTGAAATCATAATTTCAGAAGGAAAAGAAAGAAAAAATTACAGTTTTTATTTATCATAAAAAGGAATTTTTGTAAAAATTTGTAAAACATGTGTAAATATTACAACATTACTTATTAAATTTTATAAGTAATATTGGGATATTTAGTATTTTTACATATTTTTACAAAAATTATGATGAATAAAAATTGACAAGTAATTTTTTGTTTTTTCTGAAATTCTTCTGAAGTAATGATTTCAACCACTTTTCAGAGCACTGATGATGGCCAAAAAAATAGAAAGCGCTCAACCGAAATAATTATTCATATACGAAAAAATGTTACTAGAACCCTTAATACAGCTTTGGCGACCAATGGGCTTTTTAAATCGAGAAAGGATTAATTTCGAGCATAAACATTAGAATGTCTATTGCTCTTTAGTACTAAAATTCAGGGTGATTTATAAATGTCACATTTTCCTTTGTCGTATATCTTGAACCCGGTATAATACTTGGTGCTTAAAATTATACAATTTTATATTCCAAATCTCCTAAATGTATTTTGAGGAGTAAAAAAGTATATCAGAAGTAATCTGATTTTGGGTGCACAGTGTCAGAAAATTATGTTGGGTAGTTAAACAGTTGATTAGAGGAAGTTAGACCAACATTTAGAAAACACCGTATTTCAAAAAAGAAAAGAGGTAGATTCAGTATGGTGTTATTTAGAATTGCTTTGTATGTACGTTTAACTTTAAATCCTTCTATATATTCATCCAATGAATGAATATTTTTTTTACGTCGAGCCAAGTAAGTCATAAAGATTATTACATTTAAATATAGAAATTGGGATATTCACACACATCCATGCACACGCCAGGATTCCTGAGACCTCGGGACCAAATGTCAGTTCACCGTTCACTCGACTATCGAGGTCTGCAATGAAATTTAATTAATAAGAATTTCACTTTTAAATATGTGAAATTAATTTACCCGTTTTAATATGGGTGTCCTAAATATTAATTTTCATACCTTTTTTAAAAAAAGGTAAGATATAATATAATTATCCTGTGTGGCATCTTAAATATTTTATTTCATGAATAAATATAGAGGTGTAAAAGTATGAAAGTAATAAAATTATTATTTATTATATATCATATTTTTAAACCATTGAAAAATTCCTATAATCATTATTCAGGAATGTAGTAGCTTTAAAATTAGTAATAAGCTACTGACTTACTGCTTATTGAGGTACTTATTTTATTTTATGACTTTTTAGTAATTTTTGATTATAGCAAAAATGCGTTTAAATTTACATGCTAAGTCCTACATCCAATTAGTGAGTTGGATAAAATTGTTTCAAATATAATCCAAATGATTTTCCACGATTAGTAAAAGGGTGAGCACTGAAAATTTTGGCCAAAATTGAACTGTCAAAACCAACTGATGTCTACATTGATTTTTGTCCATCTTCTTGAGAGTATGGATGAGAATCTACTTGAACTTATTGAATTCGTGCCCTTCACATATGTACAAAAATTAAAAACGAAATATCATCCATTAGTCAATTCATTACAAGAGCAGATATTGTAATAAAAACCGTCATTGCTTCAAAATTCTGAAGATCATATCTCCAAATTGTCTTTTGGGGGCTACAAAATTTAGATTGAGGGTATGTTGGATGTTAAAAAAAGAAGGCGTCATCATGCTTAACATCATAATTATTTTATATTTTGTGCCTTTATGAAGAATAGTTACTTTGTTAAATTCAAGATGTATTTCAATAAATAGTACTAGAGAGGAGCTACCTTGTATTACCATAAATATGTATATACATTCTACTTAGAACTAATCTTCGTCATAATTCTGAAATGAATTTAAATTCGTAGTGACAGAAAGCTGAAATATTGCAATTCATTTGAAGAGAACAGGTTGTAACCAGAGAAATTTTAATGAGATCGCTTATCTGTATCTGGTAAGGTAATTTCGAACACTTTAAATAATATTTACAACTTTGGAGAGCAAAATAAACATACTTGGCATTCTGGAATACCTAATAATGTAATTGGTACGTATTCCAAGAAATGTCTTCTCTTACTTTAGCAGTGTTGTCAATTCGAGATGTTTTGTTTGACATACAAATAACATACAGGATGGTTCTGCTAAATTTAAATGCATTTAAAACAAACATAAAATGCCAAGTACTAATATGAGTTTTCCTTGTTCTCAGTAGATACTTGTATCCTTCCTGGTTTTCCCTTGATCCCTTTGCTTTGTACCACTCTTAGTCTCTTTGAATGTCAACATAACGTTATATAGCTAATCTTTCTTTTATTAATATTGCTGTTCAGAGGTCCTATTTGAAGAATGTTAACTTATTCTAGCTGTTTTATGTTTTTTTAACTCTTCCTCTTAGATTTTAGCTATTTTCTTGTTCCATATTTTCTTAAGTCTCCTTCCTCTTTTATTGTTGTTTTGTTATACATACTGCTTGGACTAACCTAATATTATTGATTTTTTTGTGTGTTCGAATCACATACTTGTTGACTTTAAAGACTTCCTTCAGCTGCTATGCTTTCAAATTTCTCAGCTTATTTCTTTTACTCCCTATCCAAAGAGAAATATTTCGTTTGTAACCCGTTTTAATTTTTAATTTTTTATATTTATTCATTACTAATACATGTACAGGGTGTTTGGAAGTAGGGTGCAAAGCTTTAACGGGAAGCTAGCATAAGCCCATTTAGAACCATTTTAGCTATGGTTGTCTTAGATGAAATCTGACAAATTTTTTTTATCTAATTTTTAAGGTATTAAGCAAAAAATCCAAAATTTTACCGTTAATTACTAATAATGGCCAGCCAGTATAGGTGTGAATTTGTTTACCTTTTCTGAAATTCATCTGAAGTAATGATTTCAACCACTTTTCAGAGCACTGATGATGGCCAAAAAAGTAGAAAGCGCTCAACCGAAATAATTATTCATATACGAAAAAATGTTACTAGAACCCTTAATACAGCTTTGGCGACCAATGGGCTTTTTAAATCGAGAAAGGATTAATTTCGAGCATAAACATTAGAATGTCTATTGCTCTTTAGTACTAAAATTCAGGGTGATTTATAAATGTCACATTTTGATTTGTCGTATATCTTGAACCCGGTATAATACTTGGTGCTTAAAATTATACAATTTTATATTCCAAATCTCCTATATGTATTTTGAGGAGTAAAAAAGTATATCAGAAGTAATCTGATTTTGGGTGCACAGTGTCAGAAAATTATGTTGGGTAGTTAAACAGTTGATTAGAGGAAGTTAGACCAACATTTAGAAAACACCGTATTTCAAAAAAGAAAAGAGGTAGATTCAGTAAGGTGTTATTTAGAATTGCTTTGTATGTACGTTTAACTTTAAATGGTCCAATAAGTTGGTTATTAGGAAGACCTTACCAAATATTTACCGAAAAGTGACTTTGAAAATGAGGTTTCGTGATGAATGTGAATGTATTCGTAAGTCCATCTCTAGTAATGGGTTAATCTTTAAACATAATTTATTCACAAATCTGGGGTGTCCTGTGTGCTTTGGCCACTTCTAAATCAACACTAAGAATTCTTTATTGTTCCTTCTAACTTATTTCTGATTATTCATCCATTTTTCTTGCCAGTAGTAGTAAAATGAAGGAAACGCAAATAAATTAATTGGTGTATTCAGAGGACATTGAATTTGTAGCAGATTTAGAAAATAACTTACAATATAACTCAAAATTATAGCAAATGGAGCTAGAGAAGGTAAATAAAACAAAAATGATGATAATAGGTATCGCACGAAAAACACAAGATAAAATTAAAAGACAAAAAGGCACAAGAGGTTGAATATTACTTATAAAAAGTAATAAGACCGACTACATTATACAGCAGCGAATCAAGAATAATGAATCTGAAATTCTTGGCTAAGACAGAAAGGAACATAATCAAAAAATAATTCCTACAGACAACACCTGTAAGTTAAACCAATAAGCAATAATTAAGATTATTTGGACATATATGTCAGACAGCAGACTCACAAAAAGCGTATATGAAATAAAGCAATAAAGAAAATCCATGAAGGTAGACCAAGAAAAAATGGACCTAATAGACCCAAGTTAGAAAAAAGTGAAACCAAGGGTTAATGACTATACATTACTGCCTTACACCTCCCGGTAGAAAGACATATAATAAATAAATAAATTTGTTGGTGTACCATCAACCTTCGACAAAAGTAAAATTCCCGCTGGGTATTCTACAGGTTGTAAATTTTAAACAATTTGTACGTGATATGGGTACAACAAAATTGTAAAATTGTGAAACGTTCTACACATTTTCATTCCTCTAATATGGATTATTAGATATTCTTCTAGAGGGACTGTTTTAGATTAAAAAAATTACCTGTTTCTATCAAATGTCTAGCCATACCAAATTAATCTTAAAACGACAACGTTAAAGAATAAACAATGTCGTCACAACAATATGACAAACAAATGACAAAAATGTAAGATGGCCTACCAGATTCTTTTAGTATTAATTTTATTATTGTACCATAACTCCTTACCTATTGAGTTTTGGTCAAAACTGTATAAGGCAATTTTAACTTCAGATCGAGTCACGGGACACCCTAAAGGTAATTAAAATGGTAAAACCGAATAATAATTATTCAACCGGTGATATTAATTTAATTACTTAAGTACAAAAGTTTTCGTTACCTCAAGATACAGAGTATTCATTCTATAGAAAAAAGTTAATTTATTGACGTAGCTACTAAGAACATGTGTTCCATCTTAATTTTGCGTAATCTTTATGCATTATTTCTATACTGGCCATTAATATGTCAATGTTAAATTTATAATCCACAAATCAACCTGAATGTAGTCAGGTATCATATTAAAATTGTCAGTTTTTAAGGTTCAAGGCACTTATTATTTGCAGTTTTTAGAATATTCAGGCCAATTATTTTAAAATTTTACAGAAATGTAAATATTTTAATTTTAATTTTTTTTGTTATTATTTTCGTTGAAATTACATACAAATCACAAAATAACGAAAACAGTATGGAAATAAATGGGAAAATACAAAAAAATGAAATTAGGAAATGGGGCTTTATGAAAGTTTCTACATTGGTAAATCAGATGGAAACACTTTAATTAAGAATTACAAGAAACTATAAGAATATAAACGACTTGTAATCACTCAACGCCCTAATTAGAGATATTATATATAAAATAAACAAAGATCTGAACTTACATAAAAAAATATCAAAGGCGAAACAACTGGAAGACGTTGGCTTAAAAGCTTTATAGGAACTCAAGCAATCTGGATAAATTTCATCCTCAGCAGTTACATTTATCTATGAATCTTGAAAGAGGGAGTAAATATAGTCATAGATGTTTACATTGAAGATTTAATAATACTAGTTTTCTTTTTTGTGCTGATTAAATCGAGTATTATAGCTTATCTTTAAGTAGCTATATAAGTAATGAGTGTGTATGTATTTATAAAAGTCTTTATTACCTCTAAAGGTCCTGTTTTATTGAGCTAATCTTCGAATAAAATCTCCGAATAATTTGAATCCTTTCCTAGCCGTTGAGCCTTAACCATTAGGCCGTCAAATTTAAAATCATAATCAACAAATTAAGCGATGGCGATGTACGGATATCGTATTTCGGCGGTCATCTCGAAATATGTAATTTAAGTTTAAAAAGACTTATCTCATTAAATCATCTTCATTAATTTGAATACAAAATCGATAATCGGTAAATCAACAACAGCAACCAATGAAAAAGATTGGCGGTGACTTCGACACCAATAAACGGGTGTTTAGTTAGTTTTTTCATTATTCATAAATAGAAGATGACTGTTTATTTTCGAATATAAGTTTTTCTAAGAGAAATGTTTTGAATAGTCACAGAGGCATGCGAAAAGTTTAAATTCGATGATATACTGTTTTCAAGTTAACTAGTCTTGCAAAGAAACTAACAAAATTATTTAAAATAATTTAAAAGTCTTGCTTATTGAGATCAAAACTGCGGAATTATTATACAGGGTGGCAAAACGAAAACGAAACACAGCCATTATCAGGAACTGCGTCAACGTTTTAAAAAACGCAGAGACCCGTCGATTTTTGATCAAAGGGGGACACTTTTTTCCGGTATTTTCGACGTCGCTGCTTACACCTCCAAGCTAGGGTAACAATCACCCCAAAATACTTAAATGGCATTTAAATTTTAAAATGTGATTTTTGACTGTTGTAAAGAGAATAGAAAGGGCTTTAAAATGATGCCTTACTTGACCCCTAATGCCATTTAAATATTTTGGGGTGATTGTTACCCTCGCTTGGAGGTGTAAGCAGCGAAGTCGGAAATACCGGAAAAAAGTGTTCCCCTTTGATCAAAAATCGACGGGTTCCTGTGTTTTACTAAAATGTTGATGCAGTTCCTGATAATGGCTCTGTTTCGTATTCGTTTGGCCACCTTGTATTCGTTGGTTGTGGTACAGATGTGGCTAGAGGTAGTTTCTGTAGCCCCGACACTGCAGCCTTATATTTATTGTATCAATCGTTAGTTCTTGAAAATGATTTCTTTATTGATATTCTCTGAAGATAAAGCCATCACATTAACTCTCTCGATCTGCCTATATCTCTTCCAGGTGATTGCATCACACATTTAAAGACAATGTTAGAAACTGTTTCGTTAGCTTTGTCGCATCGTCTATGTAAGTGATCTTTACCAAAGGTGTTAATAGTACGAAGAAATACCTCCAATTCTTGGTTAGCACCTGGAATTGTACCAAGACTGTATAAGTAGGCAGACTAAGAAATTTATCTTGATATCTTAATGTACAAAAAGTTTCTAGACGTTACTAGTCCTTCTTAGGCCTTCACTCAAAGACATTAAGTACTATGGTAAATCCGAAGCTTCTGAGTCGGCAGCAGAAGGCGAAACTGACAATTACATTCCATGTACAATTTTTTTACTTTTTTACTTACTTAGTACAAAGTTATGCTTTTTTCTTTTGACGGCTCTGCACTGAATTATCCATATTGTATTTAAATCTCCTTTTAAATTAGTTTCATAAATATATGAAGGCAATTACTGCTTTGTTAATGATTAACTATTTTATGTGCATTGAATGCTAGATTCTAAAATTAATGATTGAAATGTTTGTCAAAATATATTTTCTTCACAATACCTACAACAGAACTAGCTACTATTCTGTTATTATTTTCAATAGTTATTTGTTTACGCAAGTCTGGAATCTTAAATTGCCGTGAAAGATTTTCTAGACACTACCTCAAAGAAATGGTAATGAATTTGATGAGTATCGTCTGCGAAATCGTCTAACGTACCAGCCAGCATCGCCGTCCATATTGGGAGTGATCATCAAAGAAAGAACACCTGTTCACCCGTTCTTTCATCCTCATGTGGTTTCTACTTCTTCCTTTCTGGCAATCTTGATTTTCCTTCGAACCACCTGGGCAATCGGGCTTTAAATAATTTTAACTTTACTTTCAGCATGCCTTTTTATAAAAAATGGGATGGGTCAATTATGAATAAAAACCACAAGTGTATTTACAAAAGAATTTTACTCAACGAATAATATTAAGAATAGGTGTGAATTAAAACAGATATAATTTCCTAATTGTATAGTAGTATACTTTCTAATTATTACAATATAAAACAAGAGTTTTTAATTATGCTAATGAAACACAAAATTATTTAGTAAAACCAAAGAAAAAGGTATATGCATTAAGTGCCGATGTACCTTCTTTATCAAAAGAGTAATGCGAGTTATATAGTAGCTTAGTTCTCAATAAAATTTTTAATTAGTACAGTATCAATTATATCGGTTGTTATCGAAATGTTTTATAATATATGCATTAATTAAATCATTTATAAATACGAAACACTCGTTTTTTAAAAGTACAGGTAACAAATGAAATACAGATCTAATACCAAATTCTGCAACCAAATTTTTTTCCCGCTATTAATATTTTTTTATAATGCCGTTGTTTGGACTCTGTTTAATATTTATAGCCTCGGGGTACTTGATCGGTAGTAAAAAATTGATAACGTAGCCTTCAGTGCGGCCTTGGCAAACTCTGTAATTATAATTTAAAATTGGTTAGTCTAGGTGTCTACCACGAAATAAAATTTACTGTTTTGTAAATATAACAATTTAACCAGAGCAAACTGGCGATTAATAATTTTTAATTCGTAGGAGCTATGAATTTATTTTGATTATTTTATCAGTGGAAAAATATTTATTCCGTGCTGTATTCTCGAGGAAGTAAGAAATATGAGATGAGGTGGAACAAGATAGTGATATTTCGCTATTATTCCATATTTAAATTATATTGCCTCTTCGGTTTTCACAACATTATTTCAATCGATTGTGTATCTTCGATCGTCTTCAAGCAAATATTGCCGCTCCAAATATCGAGGACTCTTCTTTATTTTGATTGTGCAATTTTTTTTCGTTTTATCATCACCATTACGGTCAAAGAAGATGTTAAGATTTGACAGGATAATCCTGCTATTACATTGTAATGTTCTATCCACAAATGATTGGTTTTTTAATATGGATGTTTTTCTTTCAGTTTATATATGTTCTTTAACTTTAACTTCTATAGGTATTTTAGTATCTCTTCCAGGATTATCTTCCATATTTGCGTAGTTTTCGTTTTAGTAGAGACTGTTAATGGTCTGACCAGTTGGGACAAACCCTTGACGAACAATTCCACGAATGTCGAAAAAAGTGATCAATGTTGAGTTAACATACACAAACAGTCATCGCCTTCAACAATCTCGCGGCCCTCCTTAAAACATTTAAACCACTCAAAGGTTCTTAATTTAGTAGAAGCTGCATCACTGAAACTTTGAACTAATATTTATTTGAACTCAATCGTTGTTTTTTCGAATTTAAAACAAAATTTAATGTAAACTCGATGCAGCGCGTTTAAAACACTATTGTCAACAAACTGTCCGTACTTGGCTGTATGTGAAGGCACAACTGTGTTGTTTAGCACACTGACTCTCTAAGGACAACATATGAGCCAACTAGCGGCTCTTCGTTCTATTATTGGTGTTACCTATATTTACTAACAGTACTTTTTTAAAAACTTCCCCATAAATATAATAATAATAACAATAACAATAATAACCTGTTAGACTGACGTGATAGGGGAGAGTAATTATATGCTGGTTTAACTCTTAAAAAGGGTACTACCTAATTTTTGTTTTCAATATTAATTCGTTCATGTAAATAATTGATATTTTTTTGTATTTTTATATTCTAATCGCGTTTGTGAAGTTAGAGAAAAATGACAACATGTAAAGAACAAAAACAAAACTAATAATCGTAGAAGAAAAAAATAACAACCACCAAGGTAAATAAAAAAGGTAAAAAAGAAAAACGGTTTTTTTCTGTTTTAAGTAAACATTTATTATCTTTATTAATGCTTTATTTCCTGATATTATTCATTATTTTACTTATAAAATAACACACTGATTATTTTAACCCACGTGCTTTTAACAGATCCATCATTTTTACAGAGGGGCACATAAACTGCGTGAAATAAATGATGGTTAATTGATGTTTCATATTAATAAAGAATTTAAGTAACTTTAAACAATAAATTTTTTTGACTCAAGTGCAGGTTTGATTCAATATTCTTGGTTTCCTTGGTACCTACTTTAGCTAATATATTCCTTTTTCCAATTTCCATTCTATGTGACTTCTTTTCACCTTTTTTATGAATGCACGAATTTCGGAGAACCTTGCGTGCAATGTATTTTTCGGACTGCGTAATTTCCCCGTAGCGTTTATAAACCTGTTGCAGCATTTATCATATTAATTGCAATTAGGTGAGGTAAGTGAATAGGAATTAAGAAAGATCGCTTCCCGTTGTCCCCTCTGACGTGATCCCCCTTTGCTCCATCGGCCCGCGCAGACGAACGCCCATGACCGCGGGACCGCGGAGATGAGCAAACAGCGCGTGTTTTGTCCGGAATGTGAAGCCCGGGGCTGTGCACCTGGCTGCTCGAGGCCCCCCTGCCCCCCATATAAGACTCTTATGCGATACTCCGCCTTCAACTTAAATCTTACTATCATCTCTTTACTTTACCTTTATTGGTTCGTGTTGTTCGAAACAGTTTCGTTTTGAGTTGAAATCTATGTACGTCCATAAATTATTAAAAACTTCTTAATACCTAATAATACAATCATCTCTGCCTTATTCTATTTTGCTTCGACAATCGATTCTTATTATTTGTATATATATTTATTTTCTCATGGTTCCGGAATATATTTTGATTCTTCAATAATTTGTCACAAAGGATTCATGAAGTCCTTTGCCACTTTTTACATTTGCAAATAGGGGTTTAAATGGATATTACATTCGACTGAGCTGTTTTTCTTTTAATAATCCACGAGACATTTTGAAAAACCAGAAGAATCTATTATAGTAAAATGTTTATAGTTGATAGTAGGTGATTATAATCTAGCCCTTTTTAGAACAGCTTTTATGTTATGGTGATTATATGGGGTAAATTCAAACAACTTTGAAAAAATATTAACTTGGTTTTGATTAAAAAAGTCATAAACATTAGAAGGTTTATTTCGTAGTAAACTAGAACGGTAATTATATTTCAATAGATTTTACTACCTATATTTGTAACGGTATCTTGTAATTATACACTTTAGATCTTAAGTGACATTCGAGGTTATTTACCATTTTGTTTTTAATGTTTTTGTCAATAATCATTACAGAACATATAAAGGTTATTTTATCACAGGTGCATCTATTATGAAGTATTAAATAAATATTCAGTAATTTAATAACAATGACTGTGTTATTTTCAAGTGCTATTTAATTGATTATTAGTCGCACCGCACTAAAACCGAAGTATTTAATAAAGGTTTTATACGAGGGTTACCAATTGTTTGAAACAAACTAAAGATAATTAAATTAAAATAATATCAGAATGAGAAATAGAGGTACATATTCTTGCATTTAGCAGATATTTTGTAATTAACAGGCAAATAAAAAAGAGCAATAACCTATGCTGTCATTAGTATGTTCCATTGATTAGACACTATTTATATGTTTTTTGTTCTGTTTGTTATCTTCGGTTCACGATTAGTTCCTTGCAATTCATAATATTTAATTCTTAAAAGTTGTTCAACAATTTTATTCTTAAGTTCCCTTTTCTCTTCTTTTCCACATAGTTTCTATATAACAATATCTTTCACTTCCTACCCTGTCTCTCTAGATGCTCCAACTATCTGATTCTTTGTGCTCTGGTAATTCACCGTTGTATTTTTCTTTTATTTTAATTTTTCTTAATACCCATTTTGAAGTTCTTAACTTCTATACGTTAAATTTTCTTTTTCTGTCTTGTAGTTCTTCGTAAGCTTCTCTTTCTATTAGTAATCCCAAATCCCAAATATATTATTTTATTATTCTTGTTGCGTTATTCTAAATACAGCACAGCAAATAAAGCTACTCTCACTACCTGAGCATTTTTTTATTTCAAACTACTGATATTTATATTTCCTCTATAAAACTTTATTACCAGATTTTTTAGGGACAGTTTCGTCAAATGTATAAATTTAACTGATATTTTAATTAATTCCTTATTCCAACTTTTTCCTGTTTTTCCTATCTTAAGCTTGTATACAATATTTGAAGATTATTTGCAGCTCCAATTTATATAACAAGTCGGTTTTTTTTTAAATCAAATATTTGATCTGTTGCTTTTAAAGCCAGCTTAGTATCGTATTCTCCCAGTACTTTCTCGGTACATAATTTAAATCTTCTTAAAACCTGTCTTAATATTTTGTATCATGCATCCAATAACTATTCATGTGTCATTTTCCAATACGATTTTATCAATTTTCTTACAAAATATATTCATTTTCAATCTGTTTTTGCAATAAAATATTTACATTGTGAATAAATTTGACAATTACTACAACTATTTATGACACTCCAACCTATAGTTATTAATACCATTTAAATGTATTTTAATATTGTCATAAAGGTTTAATTCAAATAAATTCTGATTATATAAAATTATTTGTTTGACTTTCTCTTATTTTTAGGACCAACATTTACTGATTCGGTTCTGTTTAGCAAACGTCCATCGTCACGGGGTAAAATCGCAGTTTATATATATATATATATATATATATATATGTAGTCGGTGGGAAAAGATGAATGCCAACGAAGACACAATATCCACAGATATCTTTGTTCTAAGACAACGCTGCTGATGGCAAGTCTTAAGGAATGTTAATTGCGGCCCATTCGGTCTACCATGCCATGGCATCAACATCAGCACCAGCACCGGCAACTTGTTCATACCTATACCCATGCCATTCTTTTCAGTTTGATTCTTTTACTTATCATGGCTTCTGGGTGTCTAAACTGCTCTAGAAAAATATTTGAATCGTCACGAACATAAGAGTAACTGACATGTATCATTCTCATACTAACCCAGTTTTCAGTTATTCAACGCTATTATATATAATTATTTAAAAATACTATTAGTTATCTTATTTTCTATGCAAATTTGATAAAATCTCAAAAAAATGATTTGCTGCAGAAACAAAAAAACATAACATCATCTCAAATTGAGTTTTTTGGTGTAAGAGCCAAGTGCTAAAATTATATGTACACCCCATATAATTTTTATCAATTTATGGTCATGTTTTAAATTTACCTGTACTAAAATTAAATCCGAGAGGTCTTTCAAATAAACAGATCCACGCACTGTGCACGTGGCTTTCAAATATCGACGCACTAAGCATTTGCGCTGTATTTTGATCTACTACAAACCTAATTTAAAAAATACATCAAATAAATTTAAATACGCACCCGTTACAAATTCTCATTATCAGTTGACCAATAGAAACCAGAGAATTTGGATCACGTGCCGATCACGCAAGTATATTTATTTTAATAGTTGATCGCTTCAATTTGATTTTAATATAATTGATAATGGCAAGTTTTCCAAATGATCCTTTCTGATTTTCTTATAATTTATTCAAGTATTGTTACTCAGGGTGGGTTACCTTATTTTGCTTATCTTTTAATGCATTTTATTGGGGTTTACTTCCCATAATTTCTCGAGCTTAACTGTTTCTCTTTCGTTCTTTCTTTAATTAGACAAAAACTCTATTAACCATTTTAATAATTTATTGAGGCCAGATAAAACTATAATATTGATTCTTTCTCCCTAATTCTTAATAAAGGCGTTCTATGTCCCTCTTCCCTTTCGCCTAAAAAGACCTTGTTTTTATTTTTTCCAGCGAATAATTGGCTTACCACTACTAATTCATACAGTTGATGGTATGTTACTAATTCCTTCTTTTCTAAGCCACACACTTATTTTGTTAGACCCTTCTGCCAAGTAAACCAAAATGTTTGGTGTGCTAACCAGTATCACTATTAAAAGCCTAGAAATTAAATGACACACTAGTTTTACTTTAATAGAAATGAATACATTTTTCGCGTTTCTTTAAAATCTTTATATTTATCGATATTAGTTTTAATGGGCAGTGTTGAGCAGTGTATTCATAGTATTGAAATGCACGTTCCCACAGTGGTACAGACACTGCGTGCACATCATCAGGGCGGAGTACCGCAGTACCGTGCACCGTTTAAGAATAAGAAATTGAAGTATATCTATGCTGCGCCGTGTTATGACGTAGGCTAAGAGTACTGGGCACTCACAGCGAGTACCTATTGCTTACTTCTCTAGAGGAAACGGGTTAATCCTTTTCCTATTCGGTTTGTTATGATAATTGCAGGTGGCTGGTGGCTTCTTTCTCTCCTTGGCTTTGATGGAATGCCTAATTGAGTACCGCACTTAAACTGTTGAGGAATGTAATAGGTGGAAATTGCTAATAGAATGACGTTAAAAAACACAGTCTTTGTCTTCAGGATAAAAAGGATAAAGACAAATAAATTTGTTTAATTTTTTTATATCTCGGATAAAATATTGCTGAAAAATAATAGGAATAGTGGTGCAACAAATGGGGAAGTTACATTTTCTCGCAATTGTGAAAGTTTGTTTCAATCACAAGAGTGAGAAAATAATTTTCCCACGAATACAATATAATTTTTTTACGAGTGTCAATTTATAAACTTCTTTCATATTTTTTCCGGAAATTTTTGGTAATAAATCTAGACTTTTTCCACAATTTCTGGAGATGTACTTTCAAAAACACTCTGTTTCCATTTTAACATTTATTTTTACAAGTATAACTGAATCTATTAAAAACTGATCTTATGACAGAAGCACAAAATTAATTTTTTTTGATTCTTAATTTTAATTTACATAGCTTGGGATAAATACCATGGGAAAACATATTTACCTTGGAATGTTCAATTAGTTATATTTCGATTTATTATATCACTTTTGCACCCTTTTTTTTATTTTAAATTCTGTCTTAATTTTGCCACTTGATACTAAAATGTGGTAGAAGACATGTTTCTTAAGGAATGACACTAAAAATATCGCTCGGTATAAATCCTGAGTAGATTGGAAAAAATATAATTTCCAGACACCTTGTGTAATATGTGCACATAATTTATTAATTATTTATTTTAATAAATAAACATTAATGACCGAAAATATTCTAGGTAGATCCTCATAATAGTCTATTATACTACAAGGAAAAACACTGGTCAGTAAGAAAGTTAAAAGAACTTAATCCCTAAGTCGTTTAGCCTCTCTACCAACCACTTTATTAAATATGTACACACGTCGACACGCTAATGATTTATATTCAACCGAATCATTGAATAAGAAATACTACACAGTCGAAAATGTAGTTTCTCATTGTTGGGTTATGACAGGTACTTAAATAGACTGACTCTATTGTTTGTCATCTTTTTGAATGGGGATTTAGCCGCTACGGTTACTACCTATCGTCTCTGCTGTAGGTAGTTTTGACATGGATGCACATAAATTGGTCTGACTCAAAATGGATGTGACGTCATTTATTCCGGTAAAGGTTTTCTGAAATATAAGATATGGAATCCATTTTAAAATTTGTTATATTTTATGCGCCATATTATTAGTAGATATTAAAAAATACTTGATATTTAATAAACCCGTCAATCAAAAATAAAAATTTGCAAATGCCTTTGCATGTTTTTACCATTCCCCAATTACGAGTAATTTAAATTATAAAGTAAAAACATTTAAATGTGGTATGTTCCTTCTTTCTTGAGTTCGTTTTACCAAAATTACATACTTGGAATCAAGAAACAAAGTATTCAAATAACAATATTTAAAATTCATTTCATTTGAATAATTATAAGCTAGAAAGATGAAACGTAATTTTTTTAAAACTATAATTTTAAATGATATTTGACGCAGTTTTAAATGATAATTATACACATAAATAATATAATATATTCGAGTCGGTAACCTACTTTAGAAAAATATTAAAGGTGCATGATAGAAATAGAAATTAATAATTTGAAAAGATCCAATAAAACAGATTTCTATAACTGTTGAATAATATACGTATAATGCTTCTAAAAGTAAATACATAATGTGCCGATTTACCATGATTACTCATTATATAGACCTAATTCTGAAATATGAACACATTTTACATATACATTGCCGAAACCTACACGAACGCTCATGAATATTCATGCACGTGCACAAATTACAACGACGAAAAAATATAAACGTGCTATTTGCACACATTTATAATTACAGTAATATTGACTGATACAGATCTTTTATAAACTTTATGGATAACATTATGTAAATTTTCTTTTGGCTAATCCACACTTGACTTAAAATAACTTTAAAAACATGAACGCCTATGAAATCCGTAATAAAATAAAGTTAAACTGCTGGTCAAAATGTTGCCACTGTTACATCGAAATTTATTGTTATGATAATTTAAGTATCAAAAATGAGGATGATTAAAATTCATAAAAAAATGTTTTGGGAAGTAACTAAGAAAAAAATTGTTGAAGAAAATGATATTTTATGAATGTCAAAATACATTGCCGAAACCTACACGAACGCTCATGAATATTCATGCACGTGCACAAATTACAACGACGAAAAAATATAAACGTGCTATTTGCACACATTTATAATTACAGTAATATTTATAATTACAGTAATATTGACTCATACAGATCTTTTATAAACTTTATGGATAACATTATGTAAATTTTCTTTTGGCTAATCCACACTTGACTTAAAATAACTTTAAAAACATGAACGCCTATGAAATCCGTAATAAAATGAAGTTAAACTGCTGGTCAAAATGTTGCCACTGTTACATCGAAATTTATTGTTATGATAATTTAAGTATCAAAAATGAGGATGATTAAAATTCATAAAAAAATGTTTTGGGAAGTAACTAAGAAAAAAATTGTTGAAGAAAATGATATTTTATGAATGTCAAAAGAATTTAAATAATATCAAATCGAGAAAAAACTGTAAAATAATTTTGAAAGCCAATGATATAAAAAAATATATGGATGCTCATGAGGTTCATTAAAAAAACTATGTGAGACAACGAAACGACAAGTTGGATACAAGTTATCAAAAACTGACCAACAGTCAACGGGACCCAAAATTAAAATTAAAAAGGTGAAGTATCAGATGCGCGACCGGCACGAAAGAGGGAAAAGAAAGTACAAGACAAAGAAGTAGCAGAGTAACAGCAGAAATTCGAGACTGACGCAAAGAAGCTGCGGTCTAATTTGCATCAAAGCTAGTAAACAAGAACTAACACTACAGGTGGTGTTTCTGACGATATTGGAAGAACTGTACAAATCTTAGCTTATTTAGTTAATTAATTATAAAAACTCAGAATTAATTTTCATTATATGTGTAACAATAACAAATTATATATCATAACGTTATATTGCCATTCGTTTAGTTAGAACATCGATCATGTTGTTAACTGATATGCTCTTATCTATTAAAATATATTTCATTATCATCTATCATTTTTTGCATGAATAAACTGCAAATCACAGTATAATCGTAACGTTTAGAAATGGTGTGGTCAAACAGTATGAAAAGGTTAAACGTTCAAAATTCAAATAAAAATCCTTTTTTATTTCAAATATTTTAATTGTGACAATGAAACATTACCTTACCTATTTGTAGAAAAATTCTTTGGCTGTGCACATTGATAGTTCAAATCTTACATTAAACGCTATGTTCCTGTAACTCACATGGTTCTTTACATGATTCAATGGGCATTGCCTTATCTCTGTAGGCAAATGTGTTAAATATGATATACAGGGTGGCCAAACGAAAACGAAACAGAGCCAGATTTTTCGCCCCTTGATTTTTTTTGTGGAGATACCTCAAAAGAAAAAACTACAAAAAACAACCAGCCGCTTTAGAAGATTTCCGTCAAAGAATTGTCGAGGAGTGCCCTCGAATCACTCCGTAAATTCTTCGGAATGTGCGAGAACGTTTCGAACAAAATCTTTATTATTGTATGGACGCGCGTGGTTATCAATTTGAACATTTAATTTAATTAAGAAGTAAATAAACAACTAAACATAATTTAAACTTTAAAATGTAATTTATTAAAAAGTATTAGGTCGAATTTTAAAATTTAAAGACTGTTGTAAAGAGAATTTAAAGGGCTTTAAAATGATACCTAATGCTATTTAAGTATTTTGGGGTGGTTGTGACCCTCGCTTGGAAGTGTAAGCAGCAAAGTCGAAAACACCGGAAAAAAGTTTCCCCCTTTGATAAAAAATCGACGGGTCTCTGCGTTTTTTTAAAACGTTGACGCAGTTCCTGATAATGGCTCTGTTTCGTTTTCGTTTGGCCACCGTGTATGTGGTTTTCCTCATACAGTAACTAAATGCTATTAAATTCTAACTTTCTTGGAAGTTCTAAAACATTTTTTGTACTTATGTAACAAACAATTCGTATTGTGTTAAGTTTTTAGGATCATTTCAGATTGGATTGTCCAAATAACCTATTAACTTTTTATCAGTCATTTATACCCAGTTCAGTCTCATCAAACTTAAATCGTCCATAAAGGATGCATTTATAGTTACCCGCATGATTTGTCTCAAATGAAATGAACAGAAGCACCGGGAAACCGGTCCAAAATGAATTTAATAACAGGAGTGTCTAAAAATCTGAAGTAACGGGTACATAAAAATGAACAAAGTGATACAGTGCGATCTAAGTCACTTAAATTATAAAAGTTTGTTTGAAGAGTTGACGATTTTGAATTATTTTTTTATTCTATTTTATTTCTAAAGAAAGATAAAAAACAAAAATCTTACATAATATCGCAAAAACAAATATTATAAATATTATATTAATAATTTAAAAAGATTAACATGACTATGGACATTACATACGAATATAGTAAAATATTTGAATTTAATTTTTTATAAGATACAAGATACAACAGCTTCGTACCAGTATTCACTCCCTTTGTTAAATTCCATCATACCTCTAAAAACCATTTTTCTTTTGATCTGAATGTTTCTTAGGTTTTCTGTCAATAAAATTGTTATAATTTAATCATAAGTATTCAGAAGAGACCGAATTGAATGCTTGTAGAAAACATCTGATTACATATATTTTCGATGTTATGATTTCTTGGTATAGATATACGACACTGAAGATAAATAAAAAGAAATAACTTTTATCATTAAGTGGTGGAGTGAATTTATAATACTTTTAATTAACACGTTAGCTGTCATTATTAGTTGATACCTTACGTAATGGAACAGTTGACTATAGAAAACATTATCGCACTACATATCACTAAGAGTTACCTTTACGAGTTTGATGTAGAGGTTGTACAGGTTCGGAAATAATATAATTATACTATTACGAATTCATTCGAGCATAAAAAACGCATTATAAGAGTGCATTATAATTTCTCCTCTAGTATCCTGAAGTGGGCATATCGCAAAATGGAACATCTTTTAAAAAGGTAAATAAATTTAATCCAATAAACCTGACAACCAATCAGTATTAACCAATATTCTTCTTTTACTAAAAATATATTTGGTTCTTCTTTCTTGTCAAAAAAATTAAATGCAATACTTTTTTTCTTGGTTTTCCAGATTTTTAGTATATGTAAAAAACTATAAAAAAAATATAAACTCTCCAAATATAATTAATTAAATAAAAATTAAATAGAAAGTATGGAAACAGGTATTTTCATGTCAAATTTTTCGTTATTTTCACAATTTTATTCAATGTACCGTCATTGTCATTATATATTTAAATACACATCATTAGCAAGTATCATCTGATCACAAATATACAGGGTGGTCCAAAATTGTCAAGCAATACTTGTAGGGGTGATAGTTCACCTAAAAATTATATTACTTTTTTATATACACTTTTTTCGAAAGCTCAATAATAAAACTACCATTAGTGGAATGTGTTAATTCCAAAATCATTTTTAATAATAAAACATTCTCACTCTTAAGAGAGAATATTTATTCCGAAACACTTGCTTCTTATGTGTTTTGCATGTATTTTCATTCCATAACAAGTGATGGAATGAATATTCTCTAATTGTTCTAAACAATATCGACAGCCATGGATGTCAAAAACTGTCAATGTCAGATGCAAATGGCGGCTTCGTAATAATTTATTTTGAAATAAATTTGAATTGATTTAAAATATTGAGTGAAAAATGGAGTGAATTTCTGGTCGTGGAGAAAATATAGTCTGTTACTCGGTTAGAATAACAAAATTCGATACTCGTGGTTCCACTCCTCTCAAATTTTTTTCATTCTGACCTTGTTACAGAATATATATACTATTCAACTTCTAGACATAGAAGCTTGCATACTTATTTTATGTTATTAATCATATCATCCCTTAAGTAATTGAGATTCCTTGGCCTTTTTTACGCAAAAAGTACGTTTCCATAAATAGCACTGTTTTCGAATAATTTAAAGTTAAAAGTAGACGTGCAATTTGCAAATAATAACAAAAAAGTATCTAATAAGGCAAGTCGGCTAGTATTTTTGACTTAAAAAGATTTGCGACAGAAATTAACCGTAAACTCAGCGGACGGTCAGTACAGATTCATTGTTATGGATAACTTATTATTTGAAAAATTGATAAATACTAACCTTCAATACTGGCACTTGTTAATGTTTTTAATTTTTAAAAATAGTATATAAATGGTATTTATTAAAAATATTTTTGCGTTAACATGGAAGAGTCCAAAAAATTTAAAAAATGCTTTATCAATTTATAAAAAGACACCGTATATTGCTTAAATAAAATAGTCTTCAGAAATTCGTTTGTAGTGTCTTCCTGGCGATCAAGTTGGGAATCTAATATCCTTTACAGATTAAGGAAAGTGTATGAACCCGTCCCATTTTCAGTTCTGGCTTGTAATGAAGTAATTTTTTTTCTTTTAATTGGAGAGGCTTTTTGTTATACAATAGATCTATTTTGACTTTCATATTCTTTTATTTTTGTTAAATATTCTAATGGTAACCTTTAGAGATATCGGGTTTCCATAAGCACATGTTTTTTTATATTTTTTTTAATTCTGAAACCTATACGGTTTGACAAACATTTCTGGCACACTGCATATATATATCTATGTCATCTTCAATAAGTCTATGATGTAAAAATTTTTTAATGTGGGCACACTTTGATCTGTATACATTTTGTAAATTGTACTCCTAAGTAGATCTTCATTAAATCGATCTAATTTCCTAGGTACGCCTGTATCGCGTTTAGTCTTTTTTCAAGATTAACAATTCTTCTTACTGATGACAGTGTTGTTTTAGTCAAAATGGAAGTTTCCTTCATAGCGCTTATTTTCTTCATCAATATTTTTTGGCGATTGTAAAGAAAACCTTTTTAATAATTTGTTTTACGGCTGTAGACAATTATATGATTTTCGATATACGTGCCAATGAATTAGGTTCATCTAACAGCAGTACATCATTATCAATAGATTCATTTAACACCCCGTTATTTCAATAGCTTTGTATTTCACCATAGTCACCATATTTTTATAACAATTTATTAATACTAAAATTGATCAAAGGTAACTCGAAATCATACCAAAATAATTTTATTAAAAAGATAACTAGACTTTTAGGAAGCCATCTTCAGGTCTAAACTTAATATAACAGGAATGAAAATCAATACATTAATGAAAAGGTTTCTTTTCAACTTTTTCGAATGTTAAAGTTCAGTTTCCCACTCGTAGCGGACTCAATTCTATGGATCCTTGCAAGGAGTTTATCCCCCAGTCTTGACATCGTTTTTGGTGTCCTTATTTATCCTGGTGTTTCATTTTAACAACATTTTGAGGTAAACTTTGCCTGCCTCATGTGGTGTAACTTGGTTTTGTTTATTAGAAAAACTTAAGACTTTTTTAAAAAAAATGTATTATATTTTTCTTATTTAGAATTCTCAAAAGGAATAACATGTCTTAGTCATTACTGAAAAAGAAGAGACCAGATGGTTGTCGCAAAAAACCAATTGCACATAACCAAAAAGTAAAAATAATGACATAAAACGTCAAACATGAAAAAACAAATAAAATGTCAAAATTCTTTGTGGGCTCGTCAAATGGGACGCAAGCACCACACCTCATCCTTTAGTATTGGATGTTCAGATGAGCGGAGTGGAATGGTTGGCTGACATTACTGATCCCATTCCCAAGCTTACTTTCCTAAACTATCCCATTTTTTAAATTTAAAATCATGCTTGACATAATCGGTTATTATTACCTGGAAGCGCAAATACAAAGTATTAAAAACCTATCTTTTCTAAGATTTTAATCATTAACGTAATTTAACGTCATTTACCAAACCGGCCCTGATTTAGTTCTGCGCAATGGGCTTGTAAATAATCTCTTAAAAGTGTATTTAAAAGCAGTCATTATTTATAATGATACTGCTAATTTGAATAATGGTTATTTTTTAATTAAAATTACGAATTGCTACAAAGATATATATAGTTGTTTCTCTCTTTAGGGTTGGTTTTTGAAGATTACCTAATTATTGTGTGCCCCCCCCCTTGGTTTTTGGTTTGGATGACAATGAAGAATAAGAGTATATCGGGGTTAGGGGCGGCTTAAACAAACGCTTAAAATTATTTGAACTGTTAGACCGGCCATACTAGACCAATTAGGAGGCAGAGTGTGCTTTTTAACGAGTTCGAGTAATGACATGGCCCAAACGGCCGCACCGGATGCTAGAACTCACCTCCCAAGGCGAAAAACTTGGACGAGAACAATTGCACTCAAGTTTTTTGGGCAATAAATAGTTTTACCCATAAAGGGAGGCGAAGGTATCAGTTAGAACAAATATTAATGAATAATTAAATTCAAAACTTATGAGAATAATCTTACGAAAAAAATATATCTCATTCTGTAATCTAATCGTCTTTTTATGTCTCTGAAAAGCAATGAAGAAGTTGGGTCACTATTTTCACCAATGCAGAATATATTTATACGTCATAAGCATTTAGTTAGAATTCATATAAGCTCGATGCGAATCGGTAGATAACTCCAGTACTACAAGATGACTCAAGTAAAGCCAGAACTTCTAGAAACATTCCGGAAGGAAAGAAACGTTTTCTTCTGTTCGTGGTAGTTTCTGGTTAAAAATGTTTGTTTATCGAGGCTATGGGTGCATTTCTAATGACACGATGATCTGGCTATCGTATCTGTATGGAGAAAAATTTTAAGCAGTAATTTCGGATTTCCTTCTAGACGTTAATTGGAGAATAGCGTGGGAAGAAACAGTTGTCAGTGAAAAAGTGTAATCGTTATTTTTTGCATTGGAAGAACATACAAAAATAATGGGGATAATATTTTTTGTACCTATCGTATTTAATAGTCCGGGTAGGAAAATGAGATAATTGGATTCCAAGATATCCCATTTCAAAAGGCACTGCCTCAGAATATATACAAAATTAATGAAACAAAACAGGTTACAACGATAAAATAAACATAACGATTTAATCGCATTTCTAGTAAAATATTACAAGAACTGTATCTGACAAATGCTACAAACTAAAACTTTTATCTGTAAACCTGTAAACTTTTATAACAAGGTTGGACACAACATCTTGAAAATCAAACTAAAGAATCTCTTACCTCATATTCACTATCAACTGCTAAAATCTTCTATGACAAACAGGAACTTTCTTGGGAAACAAAGCAGAAAATACACTTATTCCCATAAACTCAGGCGTTTCTAAAGTTAGTGCCCTTAACCTGTATTATACATTTTGTATACAGCTGATCTGTTCGAACTGGTTCGTGTATCCGACGGAGGTTGTTTACAGCGCCTCGGTTACACGTCCACATACGAAACATACGTTTTGCCTCGCTCTGCCGCATAGACGTTGGTACTCAGATGTATACCCACCTTAGGAAACATTCGTTCTGCCTCGCCTTACCTCATACGCATTCGTGCTCAGAAATGTACCCACCTTAGGAAACATTCGTTCTACCTCGCCTTGCCTCAGACGCGTTCGTGCTCAGATGTATATCCACCTTTAGTCTGAAACCTTTGCTATCATCTGACCTGTTTACAGGTACCAGATAAGTTAAGACTTTAGATACTAAATTTCTATTTCGTGTCATAAATAAACTCTAAATTTAAGATTTACATATATTTAATGGATTTACTCGCTAGAGTTGTACCCTACATGCCACTTTACTTTTGATAAACTAAAAGCACTAAGCTGTGCAGTTCACCCTAGGAGTTATAAAAAAATAATAGTACATATATTTAAGATCCCATGAAATAAAAAGTATCTTTCTTTTGTGCTTTGCGACCCAGATGGATATAGAAGGTTGAGGTTGTTGGATGGGGTCCAGAAAATTAAATTATTTTAGAAAACGCCAATAATGAAATAATAAATTTTCCATTACCAACAATTTCAGATTAATAAAAATGTTTAAGCGCAGTTGGTACGTTCCAAAAAATTCACTTGATGTTATAGAGCAGGACTATTTCGCCACCCGCAGATCAGAGTTTTTGAGTCTCTGAACGTAGAATTTCATGTCTTTAATCACGACTGGCTTTTTGGTTTTCGCTTCTCTTTTGTTCCGAGCTTTCCGCAGAAACGCCCCGGATTTAGTCATCAATTTGTGCGCTTTATTTTACGATCACTCGTCATTTTCATAATTTGCGGGTATGTTTTGTTGTGGGCTGTTGTTATAGGTGGGAAGCTGATTTTATGGCCTTTTCGGAAATATTTAATTTATTAGGCATATACTAATTGGGCCCACCCGAGTTATTACTTTATTGTTTCTAAATTTGACCTTGTTATTAAAAAATATTTCTTTTAAAGTCGCTTAAAACAGATTAAAATGAACCCACTTCAATCACGCATTTTTTTACAAATAACTTAAGCGTGTCTCAAAAAATAACATGGGTTTAAGTAGTAATTAATTTTCGTGTACTATAGTTTTTAACTATTCACTATTGGGTTTTAAATTAATACTAAAACCTTCTCATTGATGTTTTTAAGAATATATTCCTATCATTTACTAAACATTTTGTCTTCCATATTTCAATTTTGTCAGTCCACCACTGCAAATTAAAGGGGCTCTGTTGTTTATTTGTTTTCCGCGCAGTTAAACCAATTTTGAAGTTCAATTAGACACGGATGTTTTCTGGTTGCTTTATGGTAAAACAAAGTACCGTAAAATCTGAAGCAACTTTAATGGTAATTTCTCTATTAGTGGTGTAAATTTGCCCGCAGTGACAACCACAACCTTCGTGATTTCACACATAAATTTCACGCCAACTTAATGTCGAAACTTGTTTACCCATATGGGTAGTCTAAGCCTGACGTGTTTGTTTGTTGTGTGATGGAGTTTTAATAATGGATGAAATATTGGTGAGGCTTGTGCCAAGCCACCACAGCTACCTGTGGAGAAGGCATTAGTACTAAACAACTATTTAGGAAAATCTTATAGAAATTAGAACGATAACATTAAAACATTAAAATATTCTATCCAAATAATCACCAAGAAATTAAACAAGGTGTCTAAAAATATATTTTATTAAACTTATTACAAAAAACTAGTTTATTCTATTAATATAAATGGTTAGGTAGCAGTCAACAGATAACAGATTATCTGCTGCAGCTAGCATATTATTGAGGAGAAGTGAAGGCAAGCAAAAGCTAGTCAAGCTAGTCATTTTTTTTCTTTACCATATTATATACGAGGTAGTACAGAAATACCTTAAATATAAGAGCTAACAGTCCATTTAAAAATAAGGGTACATTTTCAAATCTATATTTTTACTTAACTGAATACCTAATAAGGTAGATATAACCCTATATTTATATTTCCCGAATTGTTTGTATAGTCTGTTTAAAAAATATAGCATAATAATTTTAATGTGGTCACTTTTGGATTTGCAATTAAAACGATTTTTTGTTGATTTTTGACGCTAGTCACTGCTTAAAAATAATTGGTATAAAGTTTCTGATTTATAAATTTTATTTATTCAAAGCATGTTTGAATTATATTTCTAGTTCTCAATTTTGTTTGGTTTCTATTTTACATTGATATGTAAATATTTATATAATAAATATTTTAGTTATTAAATTGGTGGGTTACTGTTCTCGACAGGCGTTAACATTTTTTAGCTTATGGTTATATGATTGCCTTTATATATATCAAAACAATTACTGAAGTGATTAAAATACACCTATTACAAGATATTCAAAGCCTCTAAAACCTTACAATTCAAGTAATCATGTTTAATTTTTATATCTGAAGGAAATTAAAAAAAAAATGACAGGATAATTTTCATTGAAAATTGTTATAATAGTTTGTGGTAGGGTTTTATTAATTTATTCCTACATTCAATAATGATCCAATCAACAGACAGTATTACAAAAAGCGGAACTCCTCAATAATGTGCTGGGTTCTTAGTAAAGCGGGAGAAGTAAAAATATCCAACATTTTTATGATACATATATTATAAGATTTGTTTACAGGTTTGAATTCAGTAAAGTCTGTCATTTTACTTTTTAAAAATAACGTTACTTAAACGAAAGTTATTTCTATGTATTCTTCTAATCTTGACCGAAAATTCTCCATCACTAGGGGTAACAGTTAGGTTGAATCCAAATAATTTCTTATGTGAAATTCCGGTATGGTTTTTGGTCGTTATCAATGTACACTTTGGGACAAATTCTCTTAAATCAGCTATGGACACATATATGGACATGGACAGTATAATTTGTTGTTCCATTCTGCTGGAAAAGATTTCCGGAAACCTAGGGAGCTGTTGCCATAAACAGTTTCTGACCGTGTGTTTGTGTGTGTGTGTTTAGAGGTTTGCATTAACAGTTGTGGCGTTTTCTCTTGAAAAAATACCGATCAATAATGTCAGTTGATGAAAATTCTATCATACCACAACTTTCCGGCTGGCTAATGGTTATTCGTGCAACTCTACTGGTTTTTCATCATTCCAATATCGACTAGTTTGTTTATTTATATAAGTATACTTTTATAAAACGAATTGACACCGGATCACAGCGTTCCCGTTTAATAAATGGTATGAAATGTCAAATAATAAACCAAAACCTCCACGGTATTGGCCAGTAGCCATTTGTATGTAGAATAATGTTTAAATCTACACCTGCAAATCTAATGCAGTAGAGAATGCTACTACTAAATAAATACGCATATTTTAATTGTTATCTCTTTTCGAATTCTTCTATATTAGTTGTCCTTCCCCATCTTAGAGAATCATCCTCATTCACATATTTCTGGAAAACGCCGGGCGATGATTTTTTTAGAGTACCTGTCGGTTCTCGTCCTATGGGCCGAACTTTTACCAAAGGTAATTTTTGTTAATGTTAATCAAATTTTTTTGGCCTAAATACCTAAAATATGTGGAATTGTTAACAAAAGAAAATTTTATGATACTTTAAAACCTTGAAGAAGGTTTAATTAAACTTGAAGACTAACATATTTTTGAAGTCATTTTTCTTGGTTACAACTGAACTAAGTTTCCAAGATAATATGATTTTTTAGATATATGCTAATTAGTGCGACTGACTTTGATTCTGTGATTCATTTGAACGGTATTTCAATTATCTTGTTTACTTGAAAATTTGAAAAGTTTCCACAATAGCCATGTATATTAAAGGTATTAAATAGAAAATAAATAAAAATCACTCTCGTAATAAAATATTTTAATATATACAGTTTGTACAAAAGCTTACATAATTTTACAAAATAAGTATTTGCTTATTTAATTCACAATATGAGGTTCTATTCGGTTAAATAAAATTTATGAAAATTGTTAGAATATCAAGGAAACTTTTTTTTATATTATTAATTATAATAGTCTAACAAGTTTCTTTAGCAGAATTATTAGTCATTTGAAAATATATAGAATAAATATTTATCGAATATTTGAAATAACTTCTGTTTAATTATCAGATACGAACATTGATACGTCTATGACTTAATTTTTTTACAGACAATGCCAGTATGTAATTTATAATTCAAAAACTTTGAATTGAATGTTAATTTAAAAAAATTTAATTTATAATTTCATCTAGTTTTAGATAGATATCTATTCTAATTAGTATTAATATTAAATTGTAGTTAAAATATCAATTAATTTTTCTATAAATTTTCTTTAAGATAAGGTTCTATTTTTACTTTACTGCATTTATTTTCAAATTACAATAATTCTGTTTTATTACATCGAATATTTTCTCTGTACAATATGCACATTTCTAAAAATTAATCAATAAATACTCCTTATCCAGGTACTAATATATTACACTTGACTTATTTTGCATTGCTTCGAAATGTACAGGGGACAGTCAAAAATATAAAAAACCCTGAACCAACAGTCAATTCTAAAAACAATTTAAAAGTTCATTCGCTTTTGTTCACCCTGTACACTTCTTATAAAATAATAATAATTATTAATGAATGTTTACGTTTACAGTATATTTTTTCACTTTATTTAGTTCATATAAATGTTTGGTTAACGTAAAGGTTCATGAAATTGGTTTTGTACAGCTATTTTAGTTTCCGTCAATTTGATCACAAAATAAATTTATTTTATAAAATATTGTCCGGTACGAAAATAAATACATATTTAGAATTTATTTGATACATATTTTAAAAGATATTTTTAAGATATCTGTTATAAATTGTTTTTAACAACATGTTGAGATTATCCGTTTTCTCAAACTTGATTAAATTCATACCATTAAGACTAGATAATTAAAAAGTCAAAATATAATTTATTTAATAAATAATTAATTAAATAAAAGAAATTATTATTTTAACTGTGGTTGCTAAAGATTTTTTATATCTTAAAGAAAAGAAATTTTGTAATTATACAAGTTAAAATTTAAATAATTTCTTTGTTAATTACAATTCAACATATGGAGAAATTACCATTTATAGGTCGATGAATTGCCAAAATAACTGTACATCATTTAATCTAAAAAATTAATACAAATCTTACAAAAAACCAACTAATATTACAATCACAGATGAAAAAGAGAATATAGTCAGCATACGCCAAATTTTAGGTCAAACCCTGCGCATTTAAAAAATATTCACTGGGACAACAAACTTTTTCGTGCTAAACCCTATAGTGCAGTACTCAGGTATATCTTACCATTCAGTATTCCAAGATAGTATACAAGGTGATGAATTTTGTTACATTTTGGGTTACAACTATATTTCTCTGGTCCCACTCCTTTAAAAGCAACCGATTTTTAGTTATTATAACAAAGGGAAAGAAATATATTCTGAAATATTATTATCATAAGAAAATACTTTTTTAATTTTATTGAAAAAGTACTTTATTTAAAAAGAAAATGTCTAATGTAGTAACTGGTTATTCTAAAATTATAAATATATCCAGACATTCATAAATATTTGGCAGCGAGAAATGAAAAAGCTTATAATAAAAAAGCACAACATGTATATTTTTGGTTTGATTATATTATTGAACAATAAAAATGAGGCCATTAAAGCCAGGGATTTAATGCTGACTCACAGAAAAATACAAAACTGACATAATTAATAAAAGAATCGAAAATATTTTAAATAAAGAAAAATACGGAATGTTATCATTTAACAAAAATAATAATTATTAGAAATAATATGGGAAGTAGATGAATGATCTATATCTACAAGAAAGGAAAAATGACCTACCTATTCAATAAACTTGAAACTATAATAAAACAAGGAGACAAATAAAATAAAGAAAATCTTTGGGCGAGTAACCTCACACTAGAACGAATTTATTAGGAAAGACTAAGTAAAGAATATTAAAATGACAAGAAACAAAAAGGATTAAGAGAATAAAGACCTTAAGGAATGAAAGTGGGATTGATAAGGAATAAACTATTAATCAATAAGCAATGCTTTGAAGAAAAACGTTTCGTGTTTTATTTTTTTAAATAATTAAAATAAAAACCGAAATTTTTAGTTGGAAAAATAACTTCCTTCGTCGTTAATAATTTTCTAGACTGATAAAGAGAAATTAAAAAAAAAAGTGCATTTTAGGAGCGAAAATAATATCCAGTAATATTATATCCAGTTGCTCCCTCTTTCATATTGTTATTTAATACCGGGTGTTCCAGATTTTTGGCCCAGTCAATATCGCGTTTATAAAAAATCTCATATAAAAACTTTAAAATGATTGACAAAGTTGCCTTCGTCTTTACTTTTTTAACGTCACAACATCTGTTCTGAAATACTTTTTTTTCAATTTAGTGCTACATCATACGTAATATTTTGATAGATATTTGAAAACTCCAAACGAGAAAGCTGAAACATGTATAAACTTTTGCTTAAAATTGTTTTACAAAGATTGTTGTTGTCTGTCAATATGTTGTAAAAGTTAATAACGGACACAGTCACCAACTTTTGTAAAACAGTTGCATTTGAATATGTCAACTTTCTCGGAGTTTTAGAATGTGTCAAATATTAGAAACTTTAGATGGGATATATATATATATATATCTCTCTCTCAATTCAAGAAAAAATATAAAAAGAAATATGAGTTGCCATATAAAACATCAGAGTTACGGTCGTTTTTAGGGGATGATTTGAAGAGAGGTTAATTCGAGTTTATCATTTGGAAGACCTGTCAATAAGAAATTGATGCAACACAATATTTCTGTTAATTTTACATAAATGAGACAGATATTGACTGGGTAAAAAATATGAGACCTGGCATACCTAAACAGGTTATAGGCTTATTTCACCTATTTTTTCATTTGAAACTTTTTAAAGATTATATTGTATATAACTGAATATTCCTAAATTATAACTATTCTCTTATAATTTTCCATTAAATTATTCTATTTTGTTTATAAAGTTATATGGGAGGTTTACCTATTATCTTGTTAATGTAAATACAAACAAAAAAAAATAATATGAAATTGAGTGGCTTAAATAAATCCAAGTTTTAGTTTAAAGATATACATACAACGATTATTATTTATGAAGAAAGTATTTAGATACTACCGCCACATCTAATAAATAGCATCGGACAAATTAAAGTCGATGTATTTACTTTTAAAGTAAAACGATATGAAAACTCTAAATACATTAAAGAGTACGCAAACATTTAAAAAAATCCCGTTTTAAGTATACCTCAAAAAGCTTCAAATTTTTTTTAAGCAGTAGGTCCAGAATAGTTATTTCACTGTTTATATATTTAGAAATATAGATGATTTAATAACCCCTAAAATATATCAATTGAACAAAAATTTTAATTGATTTACCAGAGAGTAGGCTTTTTTTGTCCATACTCAAGTACTGTACTACTAGCCTCGAGTTTCAAAGATCACAGACGCGGTTACAGAGCAAAAGATGCCACAAAAATTTCACTACCGGCACCCACACCCCACTACAAGCATTTCTTTATAGTTTTTTAAAACAACTTTGCTTCCCTCGTCCACGTAGAGCATGGATATAGGGTTTAGATGCGTGGGTACACAACAAGATTTCGGCACCTTTTGGGGGTTTACCGAGTTCATTAATGTCTGCACTATTGCGTGGTTTGTTGTGTTCAAATGCGAAGCTAGAGGAAAATTGCACTCCCCTTGACAATAGAACGCGTCGTACCCCGGAGGAGCCACTATCCAATCGCTCCAACCGACTTCTCGAAAGTCTACGTACATTTGATGTCTGTTGCAGGGATACCTTTTATCGTTTCTGGATCTGTTTGGTTTTCTGGAGTCCCTCCGTTTTCTTTTTATATGAGCTAGCTCCGCACCGCGGCGCTGTCTGCTTTTCCCATCGTCAGTGTAGGCTAATAACAAGGGCTGAACGTGGTTCCAGTTTGTGGTATCACCATCATTCACACTTCTGCGTAGCCGTATATGATGAGCTGGAGTGGTTTTATTTCTTCCAAAACCTTTTACTGATATAAGAAGACCATGATTTCCTTTGGGATTTTCTAACCATCTCTGTACAGCAGGAAATACATCCAAACTAATTGTTTTGTTTTTCCTGGTATCGACCAATTTACTGTCTATTAACCTTGTAATTGGTGGTCTTTTTCGTTTTATACCAGGTTGTGTTATATCACTTATGAGAATTCTTTGAAAAATTTCTCGTTCGTCAGCATCTTCAGTCAACCACTTAATTTCTTGGCGACTTAGAGTCAGTTCCGCCGCTGTTATTTTTTCTTCTGGTGGCACTGAAGAAACGTCAAATTTTAACCTGAATTTATGATTGCTGGAAAACCTAGTGTCTATCGGACTTTCTGAAAAGAAAAGAAAAACATTTATTAGAAATAAACAAAAGAGTTGTCTTAGCTTAGAAATGTGTCTTTAAAAAACTAAAATTAATATAAAGAACAGAAATATTACAGGTTTAGAAAGTATCTAAAAGGACATAGGCGAAATTTTAATTTTAATATTGTAGAGCATTTAGAGAAGATTGAGAGAAAAGACCAGCAAAAGTAGGACAGAAAGGAGTGTAAAAAAATGTAAGAGAATTAGAGAAGTCATGTGTCCTTAATGTGCTGTTAAGTTGATTGCTACATGCTCTTTTATAGATTTAAAAAAAACATGATTATTGAGTTAATTTGTTTTGCATAATATCTTTAATTTTGTTCAATGTTATTGCCTGATTTGCTGATCTCTTGTTTGGCTGAATCGGATTGCTGAGTAGGTGTAAACGTATTTATTGATAAAAGTATGTAGTGAATTTTAAATTATCATTATCATTATAATATATTTGTAGTACCTACATTAAAGAAATATATGTACCTTATCTAGTATATGGAAAATTCCTTCTAAATAAAATAAAAAGCTGGTGTCCTTAATTATACAAAAATAATTTTAAATTTAACTTAGTGTGAATCAGTGTCAACAGTTAGAGATTTGCGCTTTTAAGCAATTTCTGCTTATTAAAATTAAGAAATGGACAAAAGCCATTTCGCATTGATAACAGATTTTAATTAAATTTAGATTTACAGGTGTGACAAGTGAGTGTGTACAATATTATTTAATTAGGTATGAAATATTGTATAACATAACGATCGTCCCACTTTCGCTACCGAGAGGCAACAACAACAACAACAATCAACTGTTTTCAGTGGCGTCAATACAAAAAGAGTTGTGGGGTCCAATAATCTTATGTCAGTCGGCCCTGTCGTATATTTTTATTGTAAATAATTTCATTTTGTCAACTCTTTTCTAAAATTGTTACAGGCGGAATGATATCTTAACTTCATGATATTAAATGATCATATACAATTTTCCAAACAATTGAAGATTATTCTTAAATATTAAAAAACACCCTTCTCTACAATAACTTTCAATAACTTAGTAAGTTCAAATTTTTCACTAGAACTAGTATAGGTCCTACAAATCTGATCTAAGTAAATTGGATTAACGCATGCGGCGATTGTTTGGATGTGTGACCACTTTTGAAATACGAACAACCAGTTTTTTTAGATATGTAAGTACTTATTGGGAATTCAGATACTGAATATTTATTTAGGTTTTGATATTTTTGGTTACACCACTGTCTGTTTTGCATAGTTACCAGAATTATAAATAGTGAAATGGCGATTTCTCGAGTCACGTGAAATAATCCTGTTGCTATGTGTTATTGATTAATAACTGAGTTATTGTTGTTACGAGAAATATTTTTGAAGAAAAGTGCCCGGAGGCTGAGATAAAGTGAATGGGATCGGCTAATGTTCAAATTCCGCTACATAATCCGGCACATATTGGGCTATGAGGTGCATTCTTGATTACCGATTACTTTTTAAATCGGAATAAGTAGATTAATTAGCATTGGAGGCAGTCCTCGAAAGATACCCATTAAACTGTCATTGATTCGTGCTAGATTAGAAAAATCTTAATTTTTAATTTTTAACATCTATAGCGTTTCTGAAGTTGAATTATAACGTCCATTATATCTAAAATAAATATATATGTACAATATTGGGAGATTTAATGATGATTAGTACAATTATAATATATTATTAACAGATAATTGATCTGAATTAACTGTTTAGATCTCTTTTAATTAATAATAGTAATTAAACATACATGCATTGAATCAATGAACTAATAAACAATTAATAAGTGTAGCTTAATGAAAATCTAGTTTAAATAAACGAACTTTTCTAAACTTATTTATTTAGGAACCTATGTTTTAAATGACCTAAATGCAATTAATGACCGCCCAGAAAACCTGATATGAGCATATCTAAATGTCAGTCTAGATAATTTAATCTAACCTATGTTGATGGCTATAAGAACTCAGGTCAAAAACTAAATTATTCCTTATGAATCCTTTAAACCACCATGCAGCAGAATTACTAAGCTATAGTGGAAAAACGACGACTATTATAAAGGTACTTGTCCCATCTCAATATAGGCAAAGGAAATATGAGTCTGAAGAAAAAATTTTCAAGTCTGCTAGACAAAGAATAAACTGCAATTCGAGTGAATTGAACAGTAGGAATGTTGTTTTACCAATTGAAAAAAGAAAAATCTGTAAAGAAGTAACAACCAAGCATGATCAAAAAGCTGCTATAAATTCACAATGAGAAAATCAGAAAATCACTCCACAATATACATACAGAGTTGGGATAAAGTATGGAACCAAGTAAATATATTTAAAACAAAACGGACGATATTTATAAAATTTTGTAGGTAAGTGCAATGGGGCAAAATGTATCTGATGTATATATTTTTTTTAATAATATACATTCGGTTTAACCGGAAATACCTCAACTTTTTAATTTAAATGGGACACCCTGTATATTTTTGCAGATTTTGAAAGAGCTTTTCATTTCTCGAATTTGTACGTACTAGGTTTAGTGGAAATAATTTGTAAAAACGAGAAATAACTCACTTTTAGTTGTAGAATAATTAAATTTATTTACTTTAGACTAATGAGAATAATAATTTAACAAAACATAATTCAAATATTCAAAATACTCTCCGTTCACCTCCTGACAATATGACAGCCTATTAACAAATTCTTGAGGCACTCTTTCCAAGACTTCTCCACGTACTGGTTCACATTCATCAATAATTATTTGTCTCAATTCCTGCAAGCATGTTGGTCCTTTAATGTAAACACGTGATTTTAGATAACCCCACAGAAAAAATATGATGGGCTTAGATCCGGAGAACGAGCAGGCCACTCGAATCGATGAATCGATCACCATAACCGATCATCATTAATAAAAATTTCAATACGATCTTTTTCGCTTAAATGAACCATTCTTAATCGTACAATTTATTTCCGTACATTACAATTTGACAGTTTGGCAACAGTTACTACTAGTTAGTACTTGTTTATTTCTTACTATTAATACAAACAATATCAATTTGTTTATCTAAATGGTATTTTATTCTAGGGTATAAAAACTTAAAAGTGGATTATTAAAGAGCTGTATTCCTCGTTTTTACATATTTTTTACACTAAACCCAGTACGTACGAATTCGAAATATCAAGATCTTTCAAAATTTAAATTAAAAAAGTTGAGGGTATTTCCGGTTAAACCAGAAGTATATTATGAACAAAAAAATTTACAACAGCATTTTGCTCTATTTCATTTACTTGTAAAATTTCATAAACATCGTCCGTTTTGTTTTAAAGATATTCACTTGGTTCCATACTTTATCCCAACCATGTATATAATCTAACGTAAGCAAACTTCATAAAATCTTGTCAGAAAAATTATATTTATTGGAATAATATCCAAAAAAAATTGAATTAAATATTTACCAATAAAAACAAACTGTTTATTTGTAACCTAAAACATGTAATTTGTTTGCAGAAAAGAAGAATAAAATTAAAAGTTAATTTGAATATGTTGATATCAGTGCACAATATTTAATCATTGAATTTATTTATCAGGTAATGCATCTAGTTGGAATAAAATATGTGCGATTGATCGAAATCTCTAGTAAAAACTAGTTTCTGCTATTATAATCGTATTTATTATTGTAAGGAATCCAATTCTGTAAACAGTTCTAAGAAACGATACTACCCACACATTAAGTGTAATATAGTCTGGTGTGTTAAATTAAAGACTAATAAAAAATTAAAAGGCACTGCCTTATTCACTTTTTTAGTACTTTTTGCACCGAAATAATTATCACATCATGAAAGCAATATAGAAAGATTTTTGATTGTTTCAGTTTAACGTAATTTTAACTCACTAAAATAGTAATATTACCTTAATGTGTCAATAATAAAATTTATTTTGTCTAAAAAGAAATAATAAAAGGTTGTTTGTCCTAAATTATGAAAATCTGTAGTTATAAGGATTTTGGTCTCCAATTTCCAGCTTTTTCATAAGTAATTAATAACCAAAAATTTTATTCGAAAAACATGAGGTTCGCTAAGAAGAAGATTTAACTAAAATCTCTAATAGAAGACTAGAGTAACGTACAAATTACCCTATAATAGGTAACACAAATACCATATTTATAAGAATCAAATCAGAACGAAAATAATGGTAATACAGGAAAAAATATAATACGAAGAAGTAAAGGGTAGATGCCCACATAAAAATCAAGTGTGTATGGCTATGTACATTCTGAATATTTTTGTGCATAATAATTTTAGTAACAATTGAAAAAAAGGTCTTATAAATCATTTTTGTGACTTGACTATGATGAGAGGCGGCTAATAAAGAAAGGAAACAATTCGAGTAGAATAATCAACATGAATAAATTTATCTTAACTGAATTAATTTACAAATTAATTTCCTGGAAAATCGTTAATAACACAATTCTTAGTAAACGTAAGTATTTTACGATAAATATTTCAAGGAGTATACTGGTAAAAGCACATTGTTCGTAAAAATTATTATTAAATATAACTTATTATTTGAAGTAATAAAGTTGATATAAACAACACATAATTATCTTTCTCCACGACCATTATTGGAATGTGCTAATTCCAAAATAATTTTTAATAAATAATATAATGCAAACATTCTCACTCGTGAGAGAGAATATTCATTCCGTAACACATAGTGTTTTGCATGGATTTTCAAGTGATGGAATAACTTTCCGTAATTGTTCTAAACAATATCGACAGCCATGGAAGTCAAAACTGTCGATGTTAAATGTAAATGGCGGCGCCATAATAACACATTTTAATTTAAATAAAATGAGTGAAAAATCGTGTGAATTTTTGGTCGTGGAGAAAACAGTCTGTTACTCAGTTAGAATAACAAAATTTTTTTTATTGTAATCTTGTTACAGAATCTACTATTCTAATATTTCCATCATTTCTTTCAAAATGCACCTTTGTATTTAGCGCCGTATTTTCTTCAAATTTTTTTAAAGTTTAGTTACTGTTATAAATAAATTAAATTGCAAAATTTAAGGATCTAATGTGTAAATATTGTCAACGATATAATAAAAATCAGCAATATGAAGTATGTGTTAATTCTGGACAGGTAATTACTTGAAACTATTTAATTTTAAAGTATTAGTACCTACCAACATGTGTAAAACTCCTTATAGTATTAGCATTCTTTGTGTGCCACCCCTTCCTTAGTATGGTGGCTGTGTCCAAGGGAAACCCCATCTGCTTCTCGTATAACTCCAACATTGCTTTGGGTATTATTATTTTTGACTTGTCTATTTTCGGTCGGCCTTTAAAGCCAAATAATGACAAAAAATTTGTTTCTACTTGATCTAAAACTTCTTTGGGAACGTTTGAAGAGTCAGTCCTCCAACAACAGTCGAGGACGGCTAGTACCACTAACCAAAAATTGTTGCTTAAATTCATTTTTGTTCAGCCTGAAACAAAGAAAAAGAAAAATTGATAGCATCTTATTGCATTTTAACAAGGGCACTAAACTAAAATCTTTAATTACACTGTGCATATTGCATTTTGATAATTGTCGATAATATTCTATCACAAAATCATTCTGTTATAGGTTCTTTAAGTGAAAACAAAAAGACTAATCTTATAAATATTGAATTCCGTAACAAGCCAAAACACTCCACATAACACTATTCTGCTCTCATGTTAAATCTTAATCTTTTCCTTCTGGTTAATGGTAAAATGGTAGTTTTTCTACAGAAGGTGTTGAAGAGCTCTTGGTTTCAAGTACCTTAGTTTTGAGTATCTACCTAACCCATACTTCAAATGAATAACTCGAGATTTAAAAACAGTCCCACCCACAGACAGAGATTAATATGTATTGTAAATATGTATTTGTTCTTTAAATAAAGTATTACATTATAATAATATATTTGCTAAAACATTTATCAAGTAATTGTTTAAGAGAGTTTTAGTACTTCAAAAAATTAAAAATTTGGAATGAATTGTCGGTGACTATAAATCTATTTTCATTATATCTTTTTTGACAATATATTGTCAACTCATTAACTTCAGGTGGGGTTGTTACTCGGGTAAATTATCCTTTTTGATGGTGCAATAAAAGAAATAAAAAGAAAACTGGTTCTCGAAATTATGGAGCAATCTGGTTACTAAAGTTATTATTCTTAAAAATGCGGGGTTAATGGCTATGTAAGATCCGTTAACCTTTCCCAAATTGTTAGACATGAAACATGAAAAATTTTTTTTACTTAAAATCATGAAATATGAATATTTTTGTTGAATAAATTTAAATTAATTGTTCGAAGTAACTTGAAGTGAGACGAAAAATAATTAACAACATCTTCCAAAATTGCAAAGAAAATGTACAATTCCAAGGATGTCTTTTTATCATCGAAACAAGCAATGCGTATTTAAAATTTAATGAGACGTTTAGATTAATACTTTTATAAAATTATTCGTGCAGATTCACCAAAAACCAAGACAATTATTGATTTTTTTTTATATAAAATGTCATTCATTAAAATTTACAATATTATTTATAGTACTAATTAGCAATTTTATTAAATATATAAACTTTAAGGATCTTTCTTGTACATGATAAATACATCTTTGTAAAATAAATGAATCATAAAATGATAAATTTGTTTGTAAATGTATCAATTTTCACACTAACTTTATCAGGCTTTTATTCTCTTCCTAATTTTTTTTGATTAATGGGTTTAGGTGGTTCATTAATAATATCAACAATTTTATGACACATTTGGCTTAACAATGAATCATAGAAACAAAAGTCTAAATCAGTTTTATAAAATCTTTCATGGCATACAACCATCAACAAATTGAGCTTTATCATAAGGTGGCTTCATAAATATAAAGTAAATAAATAATTCTACAAAAATAAGAAGAGGGAAAAATAAAGCAAATTAAAGAATGAAATAATATACAAAATAGATGGAGAGTAAAAGATTGCAATAAAACGTAAGCCTTATAGCCTTTCCTTCTTTTTGATTTAATAAAATTAAAAATTTCGGTATTGTTTCGTCAGCTGTTGCAACCTTCTTCATATTTTAAAATGTTTTATTTTATTTCTGCACACTAATTTCACTTAATAGTTATTAGTATTAGTAGCAATATGATGAATTAAAGACCAAACATTATTAGACCATGCAGTCAATGAAACTTGTTTTTGTAGTAATAAAAAATATTATATACGAGCTAATAGATTTTATCTGCGATAGTACCCATAGTGAACCGCAATGGACGTATTAATAGTTTATGATAATTGGTACAAATGTGTGTTAAGGTTAAAGATCTTTGCTTGTGTCTATCATAAGTACCAACCTTTATAAACCAATAATGGACAGTTATTTAGATTTATGCATATACGTACATTTTGGGGTAAATTGTCAAACAACTGAGATTATGTTCTATATACGCCTAATGGTTAAGATAGAATGATTTCAACATTTTAAAAAAATCGGTTTGCCCCTAGATATTTGTATGGAAATATTCAGCAAGGAAAAATGACATTTCTATCATTTTTTTTTGCGTGCTGGTTTTGTATTTTATAAATAGCTTGTTAAGTAAATCCATGTAAACAGAAAGAACAATAAACTATTTTATTTTAGTAATTTTCTTTTAAAAATGTTTTTGTAACTGCATAATTTTATACTAAAATATTCTAATAAAAAATAATTAAATTATTTATACCGTATTTAAAAATAATGTATAAATATTAATCGACTATTTGAATCATTTGTATTTGTTTGACCAGCTATTATATAAAATCAATAAAAAGCTTTTAATAAACAAATTAAAGATTAAAGATCGGCAATTATTGTAAAACGACGCAAAAATCGCTTGATAATAAATAAATAAATTAGTGACGTCAGCACGAATAATATTTAAAAAATTCTTAAAAATAACATGAAAAACAAAACCAGAGGAGTCAACTACAACTTATTGAAATCATGGGCGGTAATCTTTACCTAGAGGATAAACAAATCGTTCATTTTTAACAATTTTTTGTTGATACGTCACTAATACTAATTTAAATAATATCCGTTTTATGGCGTGGAACCAACTGAAGCAAAGAATCTTGAAAAGATTGATGATTAAATAAAATATTTTCGCTTAACTAATAGAGAGCAACCTTTATTATAATATAAGCCGCAAAACTGATTTTATGGCAGCTAGAACTAGTTTCAAATCTTTAATAAAAAAATAGCGATGATTTTATTTCAAATAGATCAAATATTTAGAGAGGTCTTCAATTGTTCAGAAAGCTAAAATATATTTATTTAATATTTATATAATAACGCGAATCCAAACAACTATCACAAAACTGGAAAAGGGCTGGGGCCAACAGATAATTAGCTAAAAAGACATTGTAACAATATATTCACTGGACATACTAAGAGAAGGAGTCACAATAGATCTTTTAAAACTCTACTTTAATAATGAAAACTTTTTTTCGTAAGGGTATTTGTTACAAAAAATATAATTATTATTTACATAGGCATTTGCATAGGCTTAATTCGGATTCCATTTAAATAAAGTTCAAGGAAGAAACCAGATTCCAGTAACAAAGAATGTATTACTTGTTAATTGCTTATATTATAATGAGAAAAATATGTATATCGCTGTGGCAAAAATGGTTTTAATTGTGCATATAAATAAACACATTTTAAAATGTAAAGGCTGAGCTTTAATCTCTAGATTAGTTTCGCATAGTTAATTTAATATTTAAAATGACGGTACACTATAAAGAAAACATTAAATTTATGTGATAGGTGTGAGTAGAATAATAATTGTCAATGTGTTTATTTGTAGAAAAATTATACTTTCAAATAAATTGTAGTTATTTTAATATATTGTGAACGTTTATTTGAAGTGAATTTTCTAATATTACGGATTACATAATTTAGTAATTTTTCATACTTTGTAGAACAATGACGATAGATACATCAATAATCACAATTACATATAAAAAAACGGTTTGGGCTCATTTGTTGGAGCCAGTAATAAGTTTAACTGGGTCAGTTTATTATTGGAAAGCATAATTCTGCTACTGATTTAACAAGCTAATTTTTGATAAATCGGAAATGTAGTTTCAATAGCACAAATCATGGTGGTTTTTGGAATCGGCACTTAAAAATAGAAATATTCTAGTTTCCAATAATGTAACACATTGGTTATTTAAGTTTCAATCGAGGCTAGAAGTATTTTTTGAGAAGCCGTTCTCAAATGGAAATATAGTTTATATAGAACTGCTAATAAATATATTGGTTTTCTCACATTTCTTAAAACTACAATATTTTCCGTGGGAAAAATATTTTTCCTATAATATTTATCCCACGCTATACAAATTTAAATAAAGAATTAACAAAAATTTAAGACTTCTATCATAAACGTCAAAAGATCAATTTTTGACAGATTTGGTTATACTCGAAAAATAAAAAATCTTTCAAATGGAAGCAGGCGTGATTTTGAAAATACACAAGCAGAAATTGTAGAAAAAATCGACTACCGTCACTCTAGATATATTAACAGAAATTTCCCGGAAATAAAACGAAGTAGCTTATAAGTTAATGGAGTCGAGAAAAAAGAGTAAAGTATATGATATTAATTGGCATTCGTATAAAAAGTGTAGAGTACAATACGTGGGAAATACATTTTTCTCCACGATCATTAGTGGAATGTGATAATTCCAAAATCATTTATAATAATGTAATGTAAACATTCTCAGTCTTGAGAGAGAATATTTATTCCGAAAGACTTCTTATGTGTGTTGCATATATTTTCATTCTACAACAAGTTACAGAATGAATATTCCGTAATTATTCTGAACAATATCGATAACCGTTGATGTCAAAGCAGTCAACGTCAGAAGTAAATGGCGGCGCCGTTATAACAAATTTTAATTTATATAAAATAGTGAATGAAAAATCGAGTGAATTTCTGGTCGTGGAGAAAATATAGTCTGTTACTAGGTTAGAAAAGCAAAATCCGATATTTGTGGTTGCTCACGCTCGCCTTTGGATGTTCCACTCGTAGCGAATTTTTTCATTCTAACCTTGTTACATAATTTACTACTCTCACCCTTGTGAACGTTCAGACTCGTGAGAAGAGCCTCGCATTCCCTAATGTTGCATAATATACCATTCCAGAGTGGTGGAGGCAACTCTGAATAGATTAGTGATTAAATTCATAAGAAACTTATAATTCTTAGGAATGAATAGTTTAGCTCTCTTAAACTTTCTTGTTGCCTAAAAGTGTTTGGATTATAATCCAACTGGGTTCTCTGCTTTGGTTAGGCATTTAGAAAAGTTCGGCTCCTATAAGGATTTTCGCCAGAGCCAATTCGTCATTAATAAAATGCCCAAATTTATACTGAAGCAGGAATATATTTAATACCTAAATCAGGCCTTCTTAAACTATGGGTCGCGACCCCAAATGGGGTCGCGTAGCAAAATTCTGGGGTCGCGAGAGATTTTAATGTTTGTATGTTTCTAAACGAATTCTAAAACTATATATTTTCATATGTATATCTATATTGTTACCTAATAAATAAATCATCAAAAAATATTTATTTATCTTTCTTTTATATTTATATGGGGTCACCAGGAAACTCGCAATCATAAATGGGGTCGTGAATGAAAAAAGTTTAAGAAGCCCTGACCTAAATGGTCAGATGTGGATGTTTGAGATATCAACGAATAATTTTGTTACTCAAGTATTTAATTTTTGTACTTTTAGACATTGAATATACAATAACTGTAGAAAGACTTCGGCCCATGCTCTTCTGTAACATGAAGTTTTAAAAAAATCTTTTATTATTCATTTTATATTATATCTATATATACATATCTTTTTAAAAGCAATGAAGACGTGAATTCAGCCACAGATTTAATTTTACTGATCGAAAAACCGATTTATTATTTTAGCATTTGCAAGAAATATTTGACTCTTTTTTGGAGAAAATCAATTCAATGAAATTGACATCATGTCTATTATTACCTCACTTATTTAACACCAATGTATTATTCTGTCTAATTAATTTAATATTTTATTATAGTAACGATTTATAAAAATTAAGTTTATTATCTACAGACTTGCACACCTGCTTATTATAAACAATCATCAATTTAAATAAGTTTAAAAATAGCAAATATTAGCAATAAATTAAATACTTTTTCTTGAAGGTCATGTTTTATGTATTAAAATATACAGCACGTCCATGTCTTAGGCTTTGGCTGACTTTGTTTGTCCAAAATCCATCTCCAACCAGCCGCGTACTTATTTGTAATGAATGTTGGGAAAATTAGCAGACTATGTTGGGTAAACAGAAAACTGATCCAATTAGCAATAAGTTTTCCCTTTGTACATCTTTACGGTAGTTTCTTACAGTTTCTTGTATTTACGTGAATATCATTGTAAGTATAGAAAAATAATGTTTGCTTTAGTAAAACTCAATCTCATTGAAGTGTTAATAAAATAATCTATTTCTTAACCCACTTGGTCGGTTCTATGTTCCTGAGAGAGGTTTTTTCTAGTAAGCTGAGTTGCGCCACTGCCACTGTGTCTCTCAACCATCAGCATCTCTAGCTAATGTTAAGTTGGCAGTTGGCTTTGGAGAGGTCAAGCAAGTTGGACTTGTTCACCTTTTAGTAACGGCTGGAGAAAGCTGAATGCGGTGTGTCTTCAACATGCGACTTCCAAATATCTTTCGGATCCTATGTGTCTGTCGTATTAATTCAACGTTGCCAAGTCGCAGATTTCAATTATCCTTAAAATTTTATTTAGTCCTCAGACTCCTTTACCTCTCCAAAAAAAATCCAAAAATGATTAAAAATAAGATACACAGTTACTTCTGGCTTAGATGTTTAAAGCACTATTTTACTAATTGTGTGCAACATAATTAATTTATTCTCTCTTTTTTAATCCATTAACTCTAATAGAGCATGCCATAAACATTGAGAAGAAAATAATTAGTTTGTACTTGAATTTAGGGAGCATTACATATTAGATTATATTTTCCTTTTTTTTTATAACTTATCAAGCAAGAGTATTGTCAGAATAAGCAACAAGAAGTTTTCATGTTTATTTCAGATCTTTAGGTGTGCTTTACTAAATATAACCAAAGGATCCATATAGAAGTTTTCCAAATAGTGTGTTCCAATATCAGGTATTTTTACACATAGGTTCAAACCTAAATTTATTTAGAAATCCGGCATACTTTCTATACTCCGAATATTTTTTATTAAACTTGGCAACAGCATAATCAACTTATAGTATTACATAGTAAAAATACGTGTAACTGTTTTTCTGAAGGTTGCTCCATACATGAAGCATTCGAAAAATGTATAAAAAGCCAACTTGCGTGCAAATGGCTTCTTGTATTTTGGTAAAAAATTGGCTACGGAAATATTTGAAATTGTTACTCAGATGGTCTCTTCTCTCTTGATAAAAAGACAGGTTTGTAGTCTATGGCTACACAAAGAGAAAAACTATTTTAACCATTAGTTATTTCACAATTTAAAGAAGGTTTCGTTTCTTTAGCTCAAGGGCGGTTTACTTTTTGTATAAAATAACTGTTTCAATCGAGTAAAAGCGCTATTTTTATGGTTTTTTGAGCATGAAATTGTAATAATAACACTAGATTCATTGAAAACTACTACATACGTCCCGTAGGTATCTAACCATTGGATTTTTAAAATAGAAAATAGAATTCCACGCCTTTAATCTAATTTTTATATTTCCTCTCTAGTGATTTACCAACCTTGTGAAACAGATTTAATATCATACTATAAAGAAGGAAATAAAATATGAAGGTTACACTTCGTTTACTAAACAATCCAAGAACTATTAAACACACAATATTAAAATACAAAACAAAAGAACAGTCATCTTTTAGCTAAGAAATAGCAAATAGATCTAATAACAAAACCAAACAGAATTATTTTTACTTTGTAACATTTAAAATATTTTCCTGGAATCCATATAAAACAAAGTTACAAAATTGTAAATAGAAGCTATAATCACTTCAAAAGAAAAACTAATTTAAAATTCACTTCCAGACCTTACAAACAAACAATATCTATCTGTTTTCGATTTTAGAACCGCATGCATCTATTGTCTTTTTCTTGGATTGTATTAGATACCTGGTATCTTTTATTAATTGTAAAAAGAATACTACATCTCAATAAGTACTTCCGGTTTATAAAGCCTTAATCTTGTTTTATGATATGAAATTTTACCTCCGGTAAAACGTTATAAAGTAAATTGTTAGGTTTTAATAAACTTTAATTGGACAAGAAGAAATATTTAAAAAACCAAATTGAAAATTGTACGCTCGAGAGAGTAAAATAAATTCTGCAATAATGAAACAACGAAGCAAGATGTAGAAGTAGTAGTGGTAAAATAAAGAATAGACAACAAACGAAACAAGAGTGAATTATAAAAGAGGGAAAAAATAAATTATTTGTAGGAGATGCATTTTTGTGTTATTTAATAAAAAATTTCAAATTGTAGTTGTTTTTATTTGTCGGATTTCCTCTATTTTAATGGGTTGATTTTAAAAGCAATATGTATTTTGATTTTACCAGTTTATTTAATTATTCTATAAACGGCTGGACGCCTAGATGAATATTGACAGGATATTTATATTGTAATTTACTCTATAATTTTGTCTTTTCTAACTATTTTTTAGAACTAATAATTATAAAATGTAAGTCATGAAATGAGGAATAAGAAATTTTGTTCAAAATTTAATCCGCTTTATTCATCTTCGAAATAAACATTTAAAGCGCGAATGTATCAGAATCTAAACGCTTTCAAAAAAAATTAAGTTTTCTGGATGTACAGGAGACAAAAAAATATGAATTTTAAAATAATGTGACAAATATAATAAATAAATTTGAATTAATTGTTTCAACCCTTACTTTATGGAAATGATCCATAATAAATATGAAAAAATAAATTTTACTTATCTGAATTTGTACTGCATTACAAGGCTTTTTAATTTATTTGTCTTACTAGGGTTTCATCGCACTCTATGCATTTTCGAAGAGGGGTTTTGCGTAATGTGACTTATCTGGTTGTTTTAATCTATAAACTCGTAAGTGTTCACAGTACCTTATGTTAAAATTTCTATTTCTATTATCAGGTAATTGGAAGTTAAAATGTATATAGTTACATGTACAAAATTCAAGATGAGCCGGCAAAGCTGTATCGCCAGGAAGAAGCGCACTTTGAAAATAAAACAGGATAGGTTATTTAAGAATACGTTTGTTACAAGTATATTTTATTTGTTATGTCTCTAAAAAAATGTACATATTATTATTTTGATAATATTCTCCTGGGCGAATATTGCTCATTGTTTTCCTGTAAACTATTATACCGTTGGGTTTAATTCCAACTGTAATATAGCAAGGACTCAAAAATACTTCAATAAATACAATAAATGAAATTACATTGGAAAAATTAAATCTAGCCTCATATTTAATACCACCATAAAATTCTTCCTATACAGAAACAAGTTGTTCATAATTGCTTTCAAAACATATTCGAATTAAAATAGAATTGGTTTAAATAAATTGTATAAAACAATCGGGGAACGACTATTTACGGTAACTTGATCCTCTGCGCCGAGCTGTCTGATGTACTCACAAACACACGATACATGACAACACAGACGTTTACAGGGTGTCCCACAATTAACAAAACTTTGATCAAGACATGTGCGGAAGATGTTAAAAATAGCAAAAATTAATATTCAACTTATTCAAAAGTGTTGCGTTATTCCTAAGAAAAACTTTAATTATTAAAATATTATTCAAGGTTATCAAATTTACCTAAAAAATATGCATATTATATATTAAAATATTAATTACTTAAAACTACGAATGAACTGGAATAAAATTGCACAACAGATATATTTTAATTGGAAAGAAGAGGAAAATTTAGACAGTGTCCTGATATGTTTTTTTCTTTGTATTGTAAAGGAAATTTATTTTTTATGAATTGTTTACGCTTTAATAATAATAATTCCCGGTGCCGCCGAATTCTCATCCACTCACACGTGCAAAATAATTTTTCACACGAATTTTCCTTAAATTATTTTGGTTCACATCTTTTACTCGAATTTCCGTAAGACAAATAAATAACTATGTATTAATTAATGGGAAATTTGATTAGGTTAAGTTTTTGAATAAAGCCTTTTTAGAGCAATTAACTTAACACAATTTCATAATTTACATATTTTTAATTTTTAGTTAAACATCTACCTCTAAACTATGCAATAAATAATAATCAAATAAGCAATTCAAATGTACTGTCGTTTACCAGATATTAAAATTGATGTACGGGAATTCGTGTAAAGGATTAAAAGAATTCACATATATGTTTAAGAGATGGATCAGGTTTCTTACCCTGAAATATAATTTTGCTATCCAATATAATATGCTTGCCAGGTTAACATTAAAAACCTACTGATTACTTACTTAGAGTAAATATAAATATATTCATTACAAATGACATACTGAAATCATTTCTCAGTAAATTTCTCCTTATTAGACATTTGATTCGTAAAAAATAGAAAACAGGTGCTTTATACCTTCTGGACTAGCGCTACACACCTGCACCTACCAAAATAAATTTCACTATTATAAACCCATGCTTATTACAAGGATATGAATGACCAATTTAAGGTTTAAAGAAGGATTAAATTTGCCCTTTACTTGGTTATTAGGCGTGATTTCCAGGTAAATTGCGGTCAAACGGGATCAGCATTAGGAGAGGTAAAATTGGGACAAGATAAATTACAAAATTAGAGATATATATGATAGTATAAACAGGAATACTATGGATTTTTGAGCTGTATAATATATAAATATAGGTATGTATGAAAACCTTATTCTTTTAGGAAAATACAAAAAATTATTAAGAAGGTTAGCTAGAATAAATAATTAGAATCAAATGTGGAAAACAAAGTAGATATGATCTTTTTTAGTATTTAATGGTATACTTCTATTAAAGGAAAGATACTTACTAATATTTTGTCATAATAAGATGAAGTAAATAACAAAATATAAAAGAAATTGTATAACATTCCTATTACTAACAGAAATTGTTAGTTGTATTTATGACAAGATGAAATAACTAGGAAAAAATTATTTTTGATTACTTAATAGATAGTAATGTTATCTGAAAAATGATAGCGAATTGCGTATGCAATAAATCCGCAAATAATTAGAACATGCAAAATAATTCATATTATTTCAATGCATTCAATTTTATTTAATTAGTAATCTTTAAAATTAAATTATATATGACCTAATTACAAGATTCAGATAATTCTTAAGTTAAAATTGTTAAGTAAAAGAAAGTTATACATTATTTACTATTCTAGAATGTTGTATTCCATCCAAATGAGGGGCATATTGTGCATTGAAATTGAATTGTACAGTTTAGTTTGAGATAAAAATATATAAGTTTGCGAGAGCTTGGGATTATACTAATTATTTTTTAACTATCTATTCATAGGATTTTCAAGAAGATAAACTACAAGGAATGAATATTAACATTAACTGCAGGTTTTTCCGTACAAAAAGAACCAATACTTTTCAGCTTCATTTAAATGATTCATACCTTTTCGACGAATTAATCGGTGTAATCCGAAATCCTCGGCTCTCAGGAGTAATCAGAAGACCACTTTGAAAACATCGGACTGTTAATAAATGATATATAACACCACTAAAAAACGTTCACTGAATCAAAAACTAAGTCGAACTCACTGAAAAGCACATCACAATCCAAATTAAAAACTTAAAGAAAGTTGAAACTGTTTCAAGTCGAGTCGGAACCATGCAAGTCAACTGTTTGTTGTGTCTTATACGAAACTGTGAGACTGATGAGAATAATTCCACCCTCTACCTGTAGTACCTGGGAAGGTGTGGGGTCTGATTTGACCAATGGGAAGGTACCAAATACTTCGACACGTGCTCTGACAATGACTTAAGTGAGTATTGTCAAACGTTATTGTGAGCTGCGAGTAACTTTTTATGAAATCAACCGCACACAATCGGACGAGAATTGGGATCCTTTTTGATGATTCGAGAATCTGTCAAGGATTAAGAGAGAGAAAAAAAGCCGAGTTCTTAAGTTTATGTAGATGAGGTTGACACGTTTGGTTGCTTTGCACCAATTAGTGATTGTAAGTTAGTTAATATTTTTCCGGGGCGTACCTAAAATGAACTATGCATTATGAGTAGTAATATTTGAATGCTATAGTTTATTTACAACAAACGCAATTGTTGATAAAACCTGCATCACTGAAAAATTGAGCTGTTTTCTGGTTAATTAAAAATAATTTATTTTCTTTATTAAAAAATTTTTTATCTACTTTTGGAAAAATTAATATACAAAATGAACGTATCGAATTCAAAAGTAAAAAATTTGAAGAAGCAAATGAGAGGAATTTATTTCAGCTAATTTTTATATAATGTTTGAACACTATAATTTATTTAGAACAAATGAAATTGTTAACAAAATATGTAAGTGAAAATTAAGAGGTATTGCAGTTAATCGAAAATAACTTATTTTCTTAGTTAAAAAGCTCTAATAATTTTTGGAAAGTTCAAATACTAAATAAAGGTGTCGATAGTAAAAATAAATAATTTACATATTTTGTTAACAATTTAATTGCTAAATAAACTATAGTATCTAATAATTATATAAAAATTAGTGGAAGTAAATTTCTTTCACTTGCTTCTACAAATTTTTTATTTTACGTTCCACATGTTTATAATTTTATTTTATAATATATTTGAATACTACAGTTTATTTAGAACAAATGAAGTTATTAATAAAATACATCACTGAAAATTAAGCGGTGTTATCGTTAATCGAAAATAATTTTTTTCTTCGTTATAAAGAACCTAACCAATTTTTGGAAAAATTCATATACAAAATGAACATGTCGAAGGTAAAAGCAAATGAGAGGATTTCCGAGTAAAAGTTATTACTTTTTTTAATAGAATATAAATTACAAAAATGAGTATTATTTGTTTCATTTAACAAATTGTCAATATGTATTTACTGAATAATAAAAATTCTAAATAGAGCTAAAAACAAAGGGTTTTAAACCGCGTCTGTTACTACCCCACTGTTTAAATGTAAAAGAATCGTTTTTAATGTTTACTAACACTAGAAGTTTTAAACTATATCCGACTTATTTGATTAACTTTTTACTAAATGTTTATATATATAATGTTCACAGAACATTATGGCTGGCAAAAATGACTCCATTTATCTCGGGTCTTTATGGGTTTAAACAATGTCATTTGCTTATATATTGATATTCTTGTAGCCATAATAATATTAATTTAGAACACGGGTAGCTAATAAATCAGATCTATACATAATAAGAATATAATAATCAGGAATATATCATAACAATTTTATTTATATATAATAATATATAATTTATTTATATCTACTACAATAAGAAGTTATTTTAATAAATATATTAGTGAGGTTGCTAGGAAGATATGATGAAGTGGAAATATATTAAAATAAGTAAATATGTATACATGGTTAGGATAAAGGATAAAGTAAATATCTTTAAAACAAAACGGACGATATTTATGAAATTTACAAGTAAGTGCAATGGAGCAAAATGCAGATGATGTACATTTTTTTGTTAATAATATACTTCCGGTTTAACTGGAAATACCCTCAAATTTTTTTTATTTAAATGGGACACCCTGTATATTTTTGCAGATTTTGAAAGATCTTGTTATTTCGAATTCGTACATACTGGGTTTAGTGTAAAAAATATGTAAAAACGAGGAATACATCACTTTAATAAACCATTTTAAAGTTTTTATATATTAGAGTAAAATACTATTTAGATAAACAAATTGATATTGTTTGTATTTTGTATTAATAGTAAGAAATAAACGAGTACTATCTAGTGCAGTGGTGGGGAAACTTTTTTTAAGACGGGCCATTTGTAATAACTAGACAATCGTAGCGGGCCAAAGAATAATGCTTAATCGTTAAAAAATTTGTGTTCTATAAACATATACATATATTATTACATACACTTATTATTTTAATAGTAAAAAAGCAAAAGGTAAGAAAATTATAAGCACAAAATATAAAATGAATTTAGTGTAGTTCTTGATGTGAAGTATTATCACTTTATTTTCTGGTGTCATTACTGGTTGATGGTGCATGAGAAAAATGAAATTGAGACTGTTTCATCAAAATTTCATCATAGTTCGGTTCCATTTGCGAAGCAGAAATTCTTAAAACTGATGAAAGGTGCTCATCTGTAATTCTGTTTCTTAAAGAAGTTTTCCTAAGCTTCATTGTTGAAAAGATTTGTTCGCATATATAAGATGAGCCGAACGTTGTCATTATCTTCATTGCATGAGTAATTAGATTTGGGAAATTATCTGGACTTAAATTTTTATAAAATTCTAGTAATGGTACTGTATGAAAAGTTTGTTTCAGGAGAGTATTACAGTTCAGTTCTATTAACTCAAGTTGAAATTTTGCATCAACTTCTTCGTAATTAACATTGAATGGGGTCGCAAAAATACTAAACTCTGGTTCCATTTTTCTAAAGTCCTGAAATCTCCTTTCAAATTCTGAAGATAGTTTTCTCAAATTAATTTCGTATTTTTTAATCTTATTGTTTGATATAGTGAATTTTAAAGATTGTATTCTTGGAAAATGAGAAAAATCAGATTTAGAGATCTGATTAGCAAGTAATAATAACTGTAATTTGAAACTTTTCAGGTATTGCCAAATATCGTGAAGAAACTGATTTTTCCCTTGCAATTTGAGATTAAGTTTATTCATGTGTACGAGGAGGTCTGTGAAAAAAGCGAAATCAGAAAGCCACGTTTCGTTTTCTAAGACGTCAAATTGATTATAAATGTCTTTATCAAGAAGAAAATTCACAATATCGTCTTTTAAATCCCAAATTCTTTCAAATACTTTTCCAGCACTTAACCAACGAACTTTTGAATAATACAGGATATCGGAATGCTCAGCATGTACGGACTCTAAAAACTGTTGAAACTGGCGATGTAATAATCCTCTGGAACGAATCATATTTACTAGTTTTACAACAATATTAAGTATATGGTCAATATCTAAAGCCGATTTACAGAGAGCATCCTGATGTATAAGGCAATGCAAAAAAATAACATCATTTTCCGGATACTTAGAATTAAATTTCCCAACAAATCCTTGATTGATTCCAACCATATTAGGAGCACCATGTGTAGTTACATTACATAACTTATCAATAGGTAAACGAAGTTTATCGATGCAATTTTCAAATTCACAAAATATATCGGCACCAGTCGTTGTTCCTTTTATTGACTGTAGCCCTGCAAGTTCTTCTGTAATTTCAAAGTGGGCGTTGATTCCTCTTACAAATATGAGTAACTGCGCAGTATCGCTGATATCTGTACTTTCATCCATGGTAATTGAATAAAAAATAAATTTTTGAGTTTTTGTAGTCAGTTGTGAAATTAGATTTTTATCAATATTTTCAATTCTCTCGGTGATTGTTCTTCTTGAGAGAGACAGTGACTGAAAATCATTTTTTATTATATTTAGCAATATTATAAGCCAACACATAACTGGCTTTCGTAGCGCATCTTTGAGAATGATTAGTTCTCTGAAATAATTGTTGTTGACTTGATAAATTTTTTATTAAATCTTTCGATTTAATTTTTTTCACCTCTTCACTTAACGATGAGAAAGAGTGGTTTTCATGTTTGCTCTTGAAATGGCGTTGAATGTTATATTCTTTTAAAACTGCAACAGTTGTATTGCAAAGTAAGCACACAGGTTTTTCTTTAAATAAAGTAAAGAAATATTTCCACGTCCATTCTTCTTTAAAAACTCGACATTCTGAATACACTTTTCTTTTTTTAACATCCATTTTAGACGTTACCTACTACGGAGAACAACACACAGAAACGCAATTGACGAAAGCTTACTGCTAACTAATGCTCTTGCACGGTCTATAACTAACAAAGAACTACATAAATATATATTTTCTTTTAATTTCCGTCGGACCCGGCAAATTAAAATTCTATCCGCGGGCCGGATAAAACCTTCCGGAGGGCCGGAGTTGGCCCGCGGGCCGTAGTTTCCCCATCCCTGATCTAGTGAGTAACTGTTGCCAAACTGTCAAATTGTAATTTACGGAAATAAATTGTACGATTAAAAATGGTTCATTTAAGTGAAAAAGGTCGTATTGAAATATTAATGATGATTGGTTATGGTGATCGATTCATAGAGTGGCCTGCTCGTTCTCCGGGTCTAAGATCATTAGCTTTTTTAAGTTAATAGACTAACATATTGTCAGGAGGTGAACGGAGAGCATTTTGAACATTTGAATTAATTTTGTTTAAATTATTATTCTTATTAGTCGAAAGTAAATAAATTTACTTATTCTACAACTAAAAGTGAGTTATTTCTCGTTTTTATAAATTATTTCCACTAAACCCAGTATGTACAAATTCGAGAAATAACAAGCTCTTTCAAAATCTGCAAAAATATACAGGGTATCCCATTTAAATTAAAAAGTTGAGGGTATTTCCGGTTAAGTATATTATTAACAAAAAAATGTACATCAGATGCATTTTGCCCCATTGCACTTACCTACAAAATTTCATAAATATCGTCAGTTTCGTTTTAAAGATAACTTGATTCCATACTTTATCCCAACCCTGTATATATTATTTAAATCTACTAAAACTGAAAAAGCTTATAAATGAGAACCAAAAACAACTATTACAATATAATTTTTTGAATTGTGTTCCAGTTATTATTTGGCACAATGGGGTAGTATAAAAATGAGATATCAAATGTTAACATTCATGCTAAATAAAAATCATTTACTTGAAAGCTAATATAAACATAACTAAATGCTGGAATATGCAAATCAAAGAAGTACACATATTGAACCTAGCTCCGACTCATGATAATGTATCACCGAATTGAAATAAATTGTAAACATGCGTTATTTTAATAATAAGCTGCCTACATCTCCTTACACCTAGAAATTACTTCACAAATTTTAGTAAATATGTTCTCAAGTGATAATATTGTAGAAACAATCAAAACTTCAATATCTTTGATTGTTTCTACTCCTCAATACCACATTTAAGAAAATGGATAATCTTTATCAACTTGATAATATTGCAACGATAAATCAATTCAATTTCAATATTTACAAAAATGATCGAATAACAATTCCAGTAATACGCTAGATAGTCGACTGGGTGATATTCGATAAAGAGGAAAAAACTTTATGGAAACCTCAAAATAGATCTTTAGAATAACATTAGAGAAATACGGAATGAAAATAAATTAAATTAACACAGAAATAATGATAAAAGGTAAACAATCATAACAATATAGGATAAAACATGCAACAAATACAAACATTCAAATAGAAGGAAGATAAATAAAATAAAGACAGAATTATTATAAAATGTAAACAAACACAACAGCGTAGTTTAAAATATGGAACTAAAACATGAAACAAATACAAATACTCAAATAACTAAAGGTGGAAAATAAATTAAAAGCATTAATCATTCATTGTTAGGAAAAAGGAGATACAAAGAGGTAAAAATGTAAATAAAAAAACATAGAGAAATTGACGTTGACATATCCCTTTTAGACTTGGATATTAACAAAAATTACGAAAGAAAGCCGAAAGCCTTGATGAGATTCTTAAGATTAACTTATAACTAAAATCAATAAATGATCAAATAGAAGAAACATTATTAAGATAGTTTGGCTCCTTAACAAATTGACAGTAAAATATTAGCAAAAGAAGGCGTTTTAAGCAAGAAGCAGATCAGTAGACAGAGGACAGAGACCAAGGAAAAGAAGATAAATAACCAATAGCAAAACATCAAACTTCATAATAATAACAACCTGATTAAATAAAACAAATATATTTGAGGATATTTTTTTCTCTATTTTGCTAAATATATACTCAAAATGTTTAAAACCGTAACCGTCCGTCATGAATAATAGAAGACTTCTATTTCACTCGTCTGACTTCATAGAGTAATAAAAATAGTTTCGCGCTTTAATTTTTTATTACCCGAGAAATCATCACCTATTTAATTGTTAATTTCATGTCTAATTTGAATACGTGTTATAGAAGTGTGCTACAAATGGAGTAAATTAAGACGTTTAAGAAACAGATGAGACAATTAATGTATCACTATTCAGAAAATTACCCGTATGACTAACATCTGCCGTAGCTATAAAAATCTTTAGACCAAATTTGTTTTA